>CAJQZN010037858.1:0-15039 GCA_907164685.1 Colias eurytheme | reverse complement strand
AGGTATAGCCACATAACAACTACTCTGTTATGATTCTCTCACATATTTATCTATAACCTCTATATTACCCTACTCTGTGGCACACAGTACGTCAAATTAACAGCTGTCCGGGCTCGCATTTGTCACGGGCGGGACACAATTAATATTTAATTGCACACTGCACCACTGCACTCAATTAACGCCTCTGTGACAACGTTGCTCTGTGTGTTTTACTTGGGAAACTGATTTTTTAATTCCAACGTTTTAGGGAAGAAAATATAGATTAAACACACAATAATGTGAAATGTAATAATTTTCACGAAAGCTTTTTTTTATTGTACCACCGTTCTCTTTTTACTCAGGTAGCTTTTTATGACAATAAATGCAATTTATACAGGGTGTCCCGCTATTGGTATACTAAGCGCGAAGGAACTTGTAGTTTTGCATACACTGATCACGTAAAAAATGCTTAAAAAAAAATTACGTCCAAAATTTTTTGCTAAATTTTTCCTGAAAATCCATGTTTTCTTCTCTAGCTTCGCGCAGCCGGCATATACCGCTTCTCTAATATGAGCATTTTATCTATGAAAACATAATCATAACGATAGCTCACGTGCTGGTGGCAAAGTTGGGTGGGTTGCTTGTTATGGGTGTACACATAGAGTTTTAAGAATTCATCTATTTGAAAAAAAAATGCGTCTGGAATTTTTTAGTTATTTTTTACGTACTCAGCGTATGCAAAACTATAACCTCCTTTGAGCTTAGTATACCAACAGTGGGACACCCTGTAGATAGGTATTAGGACTTCCAAATTCTCAACTAAAGAAAGATAATCCCAGCAAATACACAAAAATCGCTATCAATACCTCCCACCTACATAATTATTTAATATCTTCTTATCACTCATTGATTGCTTATCACTGACTTTTATCAGTTGGCCGTGAACACTCAAACGAATATGTAATATATGAGCTACATTTTCTTAATTTTGTAGTTAATTTATCTATATTTTCTCAATTTTGTAGTTAATTTATCTATATTTTCTCAATTTTGTAGTTAATTCTGTTAATAATGTTTGATTATAAGTATTTGAGTGATCAACACTTGAAAGGTTTTAAAAATTATAAGGTAAGTTATATGATATTAATTTTGTAGAGATATCATTAAAATGTATTGAATTGTAAAGTAATAGATAAGTAAATTACTTCTTCATCCATGTAGAAATAATTATGTATACAGTATTTTATATCTGTAAGCATCACTACATGTATAAAACAAAGTCGCTATCTCTGTCCCTATGTCCCTATGTATGCTTAAATCTTTAAAACTACGCAACGGATTTTGATGGGGTTTTTTTAAATAGATAGAGTGATTCAAGAGGAAGGTTTTAGTATATAATTTATTATATTTTAGACAAAGCGGTCGAAGCCGCGGGCGGAATGCTAGTGTATTTATAAAAAAAAATGAATTACAAGTACATATTAGATTTTATTTCATGGTAATCAATAAGTCAGAAATATATTTAACTAGTTACTACTGAAAGGTGGTATTTTTTTGCTTCATTACATAATGTATGAAAACCCTCTAGAACTTTATATTTTACATACAGGAATAAAAAATTAAAGGGCTCTTCGTTTGACTTCCTTATTTAAAAGAAAACTATCTTCTATCTCTATCGTTTGTATAATTATACATCGTTTTTAGCGAAAAAGATTGATAAGGTTGAGTGAATTGATAATGGCGGTATGATTCAGTGAGATTAAAATACTATCAATTCAGTGTATAGAATATAGATAATCAAATATGTTGAATGAAAATCATTGTTCTTAGGAAAAAAAATATTATAAGTTTGATTATATTCAAACTTTTTTTTCTATAATATTACTTTGAAGTTTGAACCATTATGACAAATGATCTTTAAATAACTTTACAAGGTACTTCCTTGATTGCTAACAAAAACTTCAAGTATAATAAATTGTTTGTTTTTAGAAGTTTGAATAAATAAATTCAAAATTGATTTGGCAATTGATATTTTTTGGGCAAAAATTTTTTATAGCTTGCACTGCCATAAGGCATAAGCGAATATCAACCATAAGTATCTTCGAAGCTAGTTTTGGTTACCACGCTGTTTTAAATCAGTGTCAATTCCATTATGGAAAAATTACAGAGTGTAGTAGTAGGTATATAGAGCGTCTAGCGCCATCACTTTCTCACACTGGAAATAATACGGCTTTAAGACATAATGAATGAATGAATGAATGAAAAATACTTTATTGTACACCTTATAGAATACATTTTATAAACTTAAAAATATAATATAACAATAATATAATGGTATCCCTCTGGAGATGAGTTGTCTATTTGAATTTGTACTCTCTGTATGTCCTTTGAACATTAAACTTTTTTTTATTTGTTTCCTTTATTTTATTAGGTACTAGCTTTCCGCCCGCTTTGTCTAAATACCTTCCTCGAGAATTACTATCTATTAAAAAGAACTGCATCAAATTCCGTTGCGTAGTTTCATAGATTTATATTTAAACATACATAGGGATACAGGGTAAGAGAAAGCGACTTTGTTTTATACTATGTAGTAGATAGTCATAGACCATAATTTTTTCAGTACAGTGCGATAGACACGAGCCCACTCAGCAAATATGCGATGCACCCGGCTTGGAACACCGCTGTAAAGGTATTTTTTTACAATTTTTCTTTACACAAAGGTATATAAGATTAACGCCTTAATAAAATGCTACTTACTGCAGAATTATAAAGAGGTATTACAGGAAATTTCCACCAGAGATAGCTTATTTGAAAGGTTTAAAGATAATTTAAAAAAATAATTGCGAAAAATGAATGTAGCGCTTTTCAGTTCGACGTAATTTAGATGAAGCGTGAAGGTACATATTTAGAAAGAAAAAATTTGCGTTTTTGTGTTCCTCTACGTGAAAATCTTTTGCAATTGTACCTTATCTGGCGCCATAAATACGCGGCTAATTAATACATTTTTCTATAAAAAATCTAATGATACCTTTCACATTAAAATCAAGAGCTGTTTACGTAGACTGTAGGTTACTTTATTTTGCAAAATAATTGTCCATTATATTTTCAGATATTCCCAAAATGGGTAGCTCCAAACCTACTCACATTCCTCGGGTTTGTCTGCATGCTTGTAAACGTGATACTATTAATGTACTACGACTACAATCTCACGGCGTCGGGCGGAGACCCGGGGGCAAAACCTATACCGCAGTGTATCTTCACAATCTGTGGTGTTCTGTTGTTCTTGGCTTATAATTTGGGTGAGATTTGCTGGTATTTAAAAATGAATAAATGTGTTAAAATAAACTACTAATGGAAAATTATATCGAGGAATTTAAACATCAGCTCAACATGCTTTAAACTATGAAAACATGATTCTTAGGCATTAGTGCACATAATAGTGCCCGAACTTGCAATTAATTTTAATCCATTATTAATCACTTTAGATTTAGGGCCGATTTTTCAATGCTTGGATAATAGTCTGGGATACATCGCCCATTTTTGCAAGTGATTACTATCAAGCTAATTTTTCGTGAGTAGCTTTATTTTGATGAGATGCCCAATAATTTCATGTACGAAACTCTCGATTGTGGTAGCTTACAGAGGTAACAAGGATAAAAATTTTTGATTTGACGGTTCTCAAATATTTATTACGCAATTTGTAGGACAATATGTCTGTTGAATTATATAAGTATTAAATAAGTGAAAATAAAAAAATCAGCTGGTTAGTAATCATTTATGATGACTTCGTTATCGATACACATTGGAAAGGGGGACTCTTTGATCAAACCATAGATTTTGTAGGACAAATATTTTTTCGAATAATTTAGATAATTATCTTGAGATTGAACAAAAAAAAACATTCAGTTCAAAATATTTTCATCAAATCAAAATATTTTATCCTTGTTTCCTCTGGTAGCTACCACAATCGAGAGTTTCGTACATGAAATTATTGGGCATCTCATCAAAATAAAGCTACTCACGAAAAATTAGCTTGATAGTAATCACTTGCAAAAATGGGCGATGTATCCCGGACTATAAAACTTATACGTCCAATAAAGTATTACACGATAATATTAAAATGTCACGTAAACTGTCAAATACGGGCAATTAGAATACGTTTTTAAAATGGTAGTTTTATACATTATTCGACGAATAAGTTTTATCCAAGCATTGAAAAATCGGCCCTAAATCAATGTACGTAGAGATAAAGTCTCTACATTTACGCGGGGGACTTTTGCAAGTAAAAGTAACATTAAAACAAAGATGTGTGTATCATTACATATTGTGATACGAATATATGCTATTTTTACGAGCCTGCAGTTTTCTTTATTAAAATATTATTTACCTACCTAAATTAACAAGCCGGTTGGTCGTGTAATTCTCGTATTTACATATTTTGTTTATAACATCCAATTCATATAATAACTAGAACAATCTTCCTAATTTATTACACTAGCGAAGTATATTCAGTATTCATACAATTTATATGTATCCATGAATATAATCTATATTGTATTATGTAGATGGAATAGACGGCAAGCAAGCCCGGAGGCTCGGAGTGTCGGGCCCTCTGGGAGAGATGTTCGACCACGGCATCGACTCCTATATCGTGTTTCTCATTCCGTTCTGCCTGTTCTCTGTGTATGGGAGGGATGAGTACTCTCTTTCTGTGTTTAGGTAAGTTTATATTTAAGTAAATTAAGTAAAAAACTTTAATAAAATACTAGCTTTCCGCCCGCGGCTTTTTCAAAAAAAAAAACCCACATAGTTCTCGTTCCCGTGGGATTTCTGAGATAAAACCTATCCTATGTGTTAATCCTAGTTACCCTCTATAATATGTGTGCTAAATTTCATTGTAATCGATTTAGTAGTACTTATTTGAGTGAAAAAGTAACAAACATACATATCTACAGCTATTAGAAAGAAAGAAAGAAGAAAGAAAGATCATTTATTTGACTCCACAATAATAATTAATAACAAACACAATTGACACAGAATACAATACTTAATTCAAATTAAAACAACACAACATGAAACAAAACAATACAAGTATAATAAATGAAAGAGTAAAATAAAATAAAATGAAGCCGAAAAGTGGAGCCATTACATAAACATATATACATACTCACAAACTTTCGCATTTATAATATGTATTAGTAGGATGCCAAAGCTTTCGATATGTATTGCGTTTACTAACTGATCTCCCGCGGTAATGCTCGTGTGCTTTTTGCTGCTAATTACAATCATTCCCCATATGAATTACACGCTTTAAATTTATTTATTTTTTACTAAATCAAGATAATTAAATAATTATAACACCCATTTCTTAACGATATATTTTACTTTCTTTACTTCTTCTTTCTTTTCTTTCGATGCGTCTACTTTCAATGTGATTTTAGAGACTAGGTATCCTACCTATTATTGAAAAAAAAAATTATTGCACAGGGTATACATACAGATAATATGCACACACTTAAAATATTTATCTTTATATACATTATCTTATTGTCAGGGGTTACTTAGTAGTTGTAAGTGTGGTTCTCAATTTCTACGTGAGTCACTGGGAGAAATACAACACAGGAATCCTGTACTTGCCCTGGGGATATGACCTTAGCATGTGGGTAAGATATTACTAATTCTTAATTTATATATTATCAACCAAAATGTTCTTTGTTTTGGTAAACATTTTTTTTAATATAGGAACAAATTAAATTCGATAGATGTAAAGATATCGCAATCTGTGTCATACTATTTCAATACTGCTTGTAATCCATTATTCCGCAACGCCGTACAAAAATCATGGAAACAAGGGGAAAAAATCTCTATCTGTACCTACTTTCGAATTTTCATCTGCACTCAGGTGGACAGCTTACAAGTGACGGCATAGTGCTGAATCTTATTACTTATTTTATGCTCTTATATCGTTCTAGATAGGTCACCTGGTGGTTCAAATGACCCATAATTTTTTCAATATAGACCTGTAGTCTATAAATAGTTAATAGTTCAATAGTAAGAATAGTAGAAATTATAGAGCAGAGTTTGCAGGTACATATATATATCTATAGCATATGTCGTAAAGTACCTATATGCTGGCGAAAGAATTATCAAAATCGGTCAAAATGTTAAAGAACTTATTAATTGGTAAATAAAAGATTTAAGTATATTTTTTATACTATCCTAGTGCAGTGTAGCCCACGGCTTTACCGTCATTGCTCCGATCCTATTTTTAAATCGTATACTTCGGTTGGAAACTCTTCAGCTATAATATTAGAAACAGTGTAGATTCGAATTCAAATTCAAATAAAACTTCTCATTGGTAGAGTTACAGACACGTAAAAAATACGTCATATTAAAAAGCATTCTATTATTACCCAGGTGTCCAGCATAATGTTCCTAGTAGCTGGTCTCCACGGTCCCCAGGTGTACAAAACGCACATACTGGGTATGACCTTCGTCCAAGCGCTGGAGATAGCCATTCACGCCACTGGGCTCTTCACCACGCTGCCTATCGCTGTGTATAATGTTATTTTGTAAGTTGATTTTTAAATATGCTATGTGGTAAATTGGCCGTCCATAAGAAAGATGTGAATCTTAATATCCCGATATCTCAGGAATGGTCTTTGGAAAGAAATCACAAAGACTATTTTTGTAGAGAACTGGTTGGATGGTCTTTTTTTATAAAATTTTCCGTTTTCTAGAAAAATCCAAAAAACTTTAAAACTTTTGACCTTTAACCCCGTATGACTTTTTTAGCACACGAACATTCTCTACCAAAATTTGGCTCACAGGGAATTTTTGTTATTTGACCACTATTTTTATTTTTATGTCAAAATTGAACGGGCTATACGCAATGCCTATATTTAAAACTCAAATTAAAACACTATTAATCATATTTTATTTTTCATCTCAAAACAAGTTCAACTTATGATTCACATATTAATATGTAAAATGAACACCTGCTTCTATTGATTGATAATAAACATAATTTAATTAGTAATAAAATATTATATTTAATTGGTTCTTAATAATAAACTAACGAATAATAATTATTTTTAAAGGAGAAAAAATATGTCACGTGTTTGCAAAGACACAAGCTTTATCTTATATATAAAATTCTCGTGTCACAATGTTAGTCTGCATACTCCTCCGAAACGGGTGGACCGATTCTCATGAAATTTTCTGTGCATATGTCCTAGAGCGCTTAGTACAACAGCAGCTTAGCGTTTTCCTTAATAAGTATGATCTCCTTAATCCTTTCCAATCCGGTTTTCGTCCCGGTCATAGCACGGTTACTGCTCTAGTTAAAGTCACTGACGACATTCGCTTTCATTTGGATCAAAAACAGCTTACGCTACTAACATCTCTAGATTTTAGTAATGCTTTTAATACAGTTGACCATGATATCCTTCTCAGCACGCTTAGTTCTCTTAACATATCTCCAACAGATATTGATTGGTTTCGTAGTTATCTACAGGAACGCCAGCAGCGTGTCCAAGTTGATAATTCTTTTTCCTCTTGGGCTGACGTTACTGCTGGTGTTCCGCAAGGCGGTGTGCTTTCTCCTCTTCTTTTTAGTTTATTTATTAATTCAATATCCCTCAACATCACTTCTCTCTATCATATGTATGCCGACGACTTTCAAATTTACTGTCACACTTCGCTTGAAGACCTGCCGAATGCTATTGCTAAAATGAACGACGACGTATCCACTATTGTTGATTGGAGTTATAGTCACGGCCTAAACGTAAACCCAAAAAAGACGCAAAGTATAATATGCGGTACGAAATACTTTGTATCCAAATTAGACTTTTCTACTTTGCCTAGGGTAATAGTTGATGGGTTTGCTATACCGTATAGTACCGAAATTAAGTGTCTGGGGATTTGGATTGATTCGTGTCTATCTTGGAATCACCAAATAAAGGAGGTTCGTAAAAAGGTTTTTGCTGCTGCGGGTTCGCTCCGTCGCTTACGTAATTTTCTGCCGATACCGACTAAGATTGCGCTCGTCCAAACACTCCTTTTACCTATCATAGATTATGCTGATGCGTGCTATCCTGACCTCTTCGAATACCACCTAGACTGCCTTGAGCGCCTTCAGAATTTCTGCATAAGATTTGTGTTTGACTTGCGCAAATACGATCACGTCTCCGAGTTTCGCACAAAGCTCAAATGGCTTCCCATCCGACTTCGCCGAAATACTCATATCCTTCACCTCCTGTACTGTGTTCTGTTCGATCCGAGAACTCCGCTATACTTAAAAGAGAGATTTGAGTTCCTTGTGTCTAATGTCAACCCGACGCGTTCCTCTAATAAACACCGTCTAGCAATGCCACTGCATGTCAATCATGTTTATAACTCTTCGTTTACTGTGCGTGCCATTAGACTTTGGAATGCCTTACCCTTAGACATAAGAGCAGCTCAATCTCTATCTACGTTCAAAAACTTACTGAAGCAATTTTATTTATCCAATTAGTCGGTAATTTCATTATTTATTTTATTAGTCAATTGTGTCGGTGTGCGTTTTCTATTTTATGTATGTGTATATTTATATATGTATGTTTATTTTCATATTATAATATATATATATGTTTGTATCTATTTATTGAGTCATATTATGTATGTACATTATGTATACGTATATATGTGTATGTTTATGTATATTTATATGCTTATATTATTATCTATTTATATTATAAGTATTCTTATTTATTTATTTTTTTCTGTTCTTAGTGCACTTTGCCCTGTTTTTAATTACTTTTGCACTGCGTCTCCTTGTCCACCAGGTTGTCTGGAAGAGATCGCTGTCTGAGCGATAAGACCGCCTGTTGTGCTCTTTTATTAATTAATGTATTGTGTCCTTATTTGTACTTTTCTCTGTGGTGCACAATAAAGTATTTTTGTTTGTTTGTTTGTTTGTTTGCATATCGGGTAAGTCTGAGAATCGGCCAACATCTATTTTTCATATGTACCACGGGCGAAGCCGGGGCGGACCGCTAGTATAAAATATAAATCCATTTAAAGTCTACAGACTCAAGAGCCATTTTGATTTTTGAGTCGCTATTTTAATTCAAATTCAAATAAAACTTCTCATTGGTAGAGCTATTTTTAATTTTTAATATAAAATCAATATTAGGTAGCCTTCGATTCTAAGTTGTAGCTATAATGCAAATGCAGTCAAAACTAAAATGTTCGCGAATTAATTTATTATTACATACGGAGTAAATAACTTGATTTTTATAGGTCATACAAGAATCGTACAGGCAAAATGTACTCATTACTGGACGCACTTAGACCAATATGGCCAATACTAATAATGATGGGAACGATGACGTCATGGGCTGTGACGTCACAGGGCATCATCGAGCGCGATTTGAGAGCATTCCTCCTGCTGTTTGGCACACTTTTTAGTAATATTGCGGTAATATATTGTTTTATTTATTGATGAATTTAGTTTAACAATTGATAAAATGTAAGTAAGTATGATAATATTCTTAAAAAAACAAATACATCTTTTTGAATTACAAGACAGGTTAAAATAATGTGCAGAAATAGATATTTGGTGTGAAGTTCTGCATCAACATCTTTTAATTTTCACAAATTTTAGATTTCATCTTCATGATTCCGTAAAATGATTGATACATTAATCTAAGCTTTCAGGCATTTGTCGATATGTATTTCGTCGTTTTTAAACATTTTCAAGCGGATAGACCTAAAGGGAACTGATACTGAACGCCAAAATATCATTTTGGTATTTCAATCGACAACACACAATAATATGTACCTAGGTACAATTTCTATTGTATGATTATTTTTCTTAACGGTGCTTATAATGTCTTAAAATATCAATTTTGATTATAGTCATTTTCCTTAAGAACAAGATAACAAGCCCTTCCCATAAAAAGCGATAAGGTACTAATATTTAATACATATTTTAATTTTAGAGTCGTCTAATAGTAGCAGAGATGAGCGAACAGAAATGTGACACTATCTGCTGGATAAACGTGCCCCTAGTGTTCGGAGTGGGGGCAGCGAAATATCTGCCCCAATACGAACTGGGCATTTTATACTTGTTGGCTGTATTTGCGATTTGTGCCCATATACATTATGGAGTGTGTGTGGTAAGTGACGTTAAAAACTTATACTAACAACAACATATAATTACTCCTTAGGTGGTAATGAGATAAATTTTAAGCGGTACCTAGGTACCTACCTAATTTCATTAAAAAAATTGCTAACTGTTTTACTATGATTTTTTGAACATTACCAAGTTAGGATGGTTACCCATTGAAGTAAATTGCGAATTAAAAACCAACACACTGTAAAAATTCATATGTAGCGATGATTTAATTTAAATGTAATTATGAATAATGTCTAGCGACAAAATATTTTTTCAACATACCTAGTAACTACTAAATAGTTAAATACCATACTTGCTTCACCTTTAGTATAAAATAAAAATTAAATTCACAAAACATTGTAAAATTTAATACACTCCCAATGTTTTATGTCAGGTTTCATCATAATTTCGTCGTATAAAAATATAATGAGCTATCATATCCCTCCCAGGTATTAAAGGCCATAATTTATTTATCTTTACACTGAGGCCATGCGATATAAATGTAACAAAAGACGACTATCAAATATCAGTCTGATAAATGTAGTCTAAACATCATTTCTCTTGTCAAATCGTAAAGTTTCACGACGTTATGTATGGATTAAGCTTATAGAGGTTGGATTGAATCAATGTGCCTTCGGAGAAATGTTTTGCTGTTCATAATTTAATTAAATAGAGGACTTTAATCATTAGTAATTAATGAATTACTAGAATAATATATTCCTAGGGTTTAATCTCTAGCCTACATTGTATTATGTCGATGCTGGATCATGTAGGTAATTATGGTTTCTTGGTGTTTTGTACTCATGTTCCCAGTCCGACGGAAAAATATGTTTTGTTTTAATTGTGATTTTCAAGTGATACCTATTTCTTGATAAACCATACTTAATTAAATATACGGAAGAGTCAATAAATATTGAGATAACTTTAATATTAAAATTTTCATTTGTTCCAATGCAGGTCCGGCAAATGTGCGATCACTTCAAAGTGCAATGTTTCAAAGTTCCTAAAGAAAAAATAAAATAGAAGATAAGAACGTCGCTGTAGGTATTATTAGTTTTTTACTTTTGTTATTGTGATTTTTATAACAATAAATTAATATAGAGAAAATTAAATAGTTTTATTGCTCCGTAATCGTCAATCTACATCAACCTGCTCCTGAACTATCCTGCTTAAAGATCAGGTAGGTATAAAGCAAAAATATGACACCGCAGCACAATCTAATTCACAAAATAATACGTAATTTAATACAGAATAGCAAAAAATGAGCAACCATACATTGCAAAGTGAGCATCAGAACCGCCTCTTGAACGGGAGCGAGTGAGACGAATATATCACCCCACTTCGTATCTGAGCTACGTCTTTAAATTATACGTTCTCATAGCCTTGTAGCGGCGCGGTCGTTTTGTAAACGGTCGGAAGCTGCGTTACCCTCTGCAACATATTCAACCCTATTCCACGAACTAAGAGTATAATTTTCGTCAAACTCACAGTGTACTTACGACGTTTCGGAGTCTATACGAAATTTAGTAATGGGGGGTGCTGGACACAGACACCAGAGTCAGGGTTTAGAATTTCAGTACAGCTTCGGATAGCTACGGGATGCTTTGTTAGTTCAATTGTTGACGATTTTTTTTACGTTATTATCGTAAGAAAATTAAAAGCAGGATCCGATTTCGCAGATTCGTAGCTTGTATTGTATTTCATAGTGGACAGTGAAGTGTTTGTGTTAAAAATTCGTGTTTTCCTGTAGTTTAGGTAAGTGTGGTGATAAAGACTGGTGTGGAACGGGCATGTTATTTAATGCATGCAATGGTTGCAAACAATGATAATTAATATCGATTGCGGGAATGCAGACGTTAAAGATTGAGGTAAAATTAGGATGTTATTTTATTAAATAGAACAATTTGTTAGTTTTACATTGACTATGAATCTGTAAAATGAAATTATTGAATAGTCTCTTGGTAGAGATATTTGTACCGGACCGAGTTATCAAATAATTTCTTATAAGAATTGGAAAGCTTATTAAAAGCTAAATAATTTGTTATGGTAGAGCAAAAATACGGGAGCATAAAAATAGTGTTTTACGTGTTGCGATGTAGATTAAAGTAATTAGTTTTTAACAAATAAGTAAAATAAAAAAATGATATATAAATCGATAACATTGAGCTTTACTGTTGTATTTTTTATTTAAATATGTAGATCGTACACGTTTTTCAAAAACGTTTTTGTATCTAGGTAAATCTTTAATATTTTCATAAAATTGAAATTATTTCTTTCGTAAATCGCGAATTAGTTTTAGCTGCCTGTTCATTAATAAAACCTTCCGCGCTACGGACCTAAAAAGCTCTATAAAAAATATCTCGCGCAAGCTTTTATTACTCGTTCCAAATCTATGGTTTATGGTACGCAATACATATTTTAATTTACTCAAACTCAAACATTTATTTATTCAATTTGAAGCACTTTCGAATCGTCATTACATATTTATAACAATTAGCTACCAGCTACAAGAGTACAAAAGAGAACAATTATGTCACACAAAATCTACTTAGCTATTCCTTATTGACTTATTGTAAAACTACGCTTTAAACATAACATAGGCGACAAAAAAGCCCATGAATAAAAAAAACTCTACTTATTATAATATACATACATGACAACTGTATTAAACTTTATAGGTTATATAGGTTTACATTTTTCTCTATTATTTTCAGTCGTAGAACAGAATTAAAAGTTAAAATAGTTATGTAGGAATTTAAATAACGAATAACATAGAGCGACGGATTTCGGACTGCCCCTTGGTAGAGCGGTTAAAATAAGAATAATAACATAGACATTGCATTTACAATAAATAATACACTGATACTTATTTTATGGTGGACATTTTATATTATTTTAATATCTGTAATAATTAATAACTAACAAATGGTTGTTGTTAAAACACATCACTAACATGCTAAAGATTGTTTTTATGTTGGTTGTTGTGCAAAAGGTGCTGGCTGTATTAATAAATTTATTAGTTAAAAACATAATATAGGCAGACCGTACCAACCTTTTAACATGTCTAAACCCCGGTTCATCGATGGTAAAGTCTTAGTCATGCCAGTGCAAGTCGCTAAAATGTCATTAGAAATAGTTGCTAGTATAAAACAAAAGTAGTAATTAATTAAACTACAAAATGAGCGTTCCAAAATATTGACAAAAAAGTACAAATTTTGTATGCTGGTAAGTAGGTAATAATTATATTGTAATTTGTAACTAGCAAGCTTATATACCGCCCGCGGCTTCCCTCACCGCGCGCGATTTGCTCTGTCGCGCGACTATAATTCATTTGGATCACTTTTTCACCCTTTTACAATAATTATATTTGCGCGTCAAATTAGCTCACATATTTCTACTAATTCTCATTGCCAAAATGCAGAAAATCTCTTCCTATAAACTGAATACCTAGATTTAAGATTGATTTACAACTGTAAAATGTATGACGTTGTTTTTGAATTATTGATGAGATATTTCAGCAATAAATCACAAAGTTGAAAAGTAGAAAGACAGTAGGTAGATATTCGATATAATTTATTAGTTTATTACTATTTACTGATTACTTATATTACCAATTTATACTTAAAGTAGCATAGACCTATTATACGCAAATAAGCCGCCTATTAAAAAAAGCACTGACTAGAACGTAAGTATAAGAACGTAGGCACTATTTACAAGATATCCTATTAAGGGTTTAGTTATCCTTCTACATGATCGGATTTTCTGTGCAATACTAAGATACCTATACCAGGTATATTATAAGATACATTCAAGAATATTCATATCTATCTATATCTCACTGAAAAGAAGGAATATATTACATAATTATTAATGGATAAATTATTGATATATTGAATAAGTCGTGTTTTAAGCACTTTGAACCTTAAAACTTTATTGTCTGTCTGTCTGTATGTTTATTGTTTATAATTAATAATGAGGAAATAAAAATAATCAGTTATATTTTTATATGAACTAAAATGTGTGATCTGTACTATATTTATAAATTAGGAACGACTGAATGGATTTAATTAATGATTTTTGATTTATTGGATTTCCTTGCTTTAGGATAATCCTAAAGATAACATTTAAGTACTAAAATGCTTTATTTTACAAAATAATTCTCTCTACCTGGGTAGAGTCGGGGAGAGCATAAATAAAATGTGTTCCTACGTAAAAAAAAAATGTAAAGACAACAGCTTACAAGATCCTAATAATTTGTAATATATATTTATATATAATTATAAAGTAAGCACCTATGTATGAAATTGTTATAGTAGGTAGAGCAAGTAATGCAGTAAAATAATTAATAATCTCTTCTTATTTTTTTAATAATAAAAAAACCATTATCCATTGCGATAACGATTAAAAATATCAAATCCTGCTCATAATTAATTTACTTTCTTATAATATCTGTAACTTGTAAGAACGATTTAATAATTTGTACCGATGTTTTGTTTTCCAAATATCGCTATATTTGACAAACGCTACATCGTACTAGCAGAAAAATACTAAAACACATAATATGTCTGTTTGATAACAATATGTCGTGTGGAATTAAATAGTTTACGGGTTTAAATCGCGATTTATTCGCTTTAAGATAATCCGATACACTATCTACATAGGTAGTAGGATTTAGGAAATACAAACCTGCGCAAGACTACATTTTTACGATAAATAATTATTAAGCAAAAGGATACTTATAGGCCGGGAGATACTGACAGAAAATATTGGGTCATTTGTACCAGCCTATTACATAAATTTACATAATTTCTGACTTTTTATAAGATTGTGTTCAAAACAGTGTTCATTCATAGAGAAGCCTCAGCATTGATTTCCATGAAAATTTGAATATAAATCGTTAA
>CAJQZN010037857.1:0-38692 GCA_907164685.1 Colias eurytheme | reverse complement strand
GAAAGATACATATAATACTCATCCATCTTCACAAACTTTCACTTAATTACTATCGGTCACTTTAAAAAAAGTAAGAAAAAAATGCTAAATATTAAAAGTAAGTTGTGCGATTTTTTTATTTATATTTACCGCTATTATACACAATAGAATTGATGCAATTGCTGAATAGATACAGTATTGTAAAAATAATGTAATATAGAGTATGACACATCATGGCACCCTTTTCGAATATCATGTTTTGATGGTATAATATATTTTTAATCCATTTTCGCAACGTATCCTGTGACTGCCTTTTTGTGAAAAAGTACGTTGTGTAAATTTATCCATGGAACATTAATTTACATGTTTAATTATGTTATCGCCACAGCTGCCACAAAATTAATTTAAAAACTTATCTGATGACAAATATTTGCTTGCGAATGGAATTCACTGGAGTTAATATAACATACTGTGTAATTAATATAATATATTAATAATTATACATATCCAGTTACATAAATTGTATTAAAATGTATTTTATAGTAGGTATACATATGAAAATTTTCTTCAGTGGTAAATACCAAACAGTGTAGTAGTCTTCATCGATAATCCGGAAATAATTGTTAACTTCAAGTTTCCCTAATGAGGTAACGATATGAATTTGTTCATAAAGTTGATTTAGGTTCAACTTAAAATTTAATTGTTTAAATTTAAATGGTGTTTGTGCTATATAAGTCACAATGGTAAATTAAAACCATGTGTAGCTGCAATTAATCGCTGGACTACAAATAAGCTCGTAGAAAAGCTGCAAAAACAATAATACGAATTCTACAGCCCAAACTGTTCTTTTTAAATCCTATTAAGCCTTCTCGCTTACTTCCTGTGTTGAGAGAATATCACCAATTAGTTTTATCTTGTAAATTGGGATGGCGATAGGACGATTATAGCTTACAAATGATTGTGCTTCTTGGTCTGCAGCGCACAAATCACATTATCATGAGTAATTTCATTACTTATATTATAATATATACCCTATGTCATTAAGTGTCTGTCAAACAAACAGTAAGTCTGTTTAATGTATAATAATCACTCGCATATAACATATTAGATATGAATAATGTTAGATATATACTGAATGTGTCCAACTATTTGAAATTATTATAAAACAATGTTCTAATTTATATTATACTACATGAAAAAACAAAATCACGGAAATCCACTCTCAGTCATAATTACATATTGTTATCAATCTAAGTACCACTAGTTGTGTTACTTTTTAAACTTAAAAGAGTGTGCTTTCTCCCTTTCCTCCGACTCTAATTAAAGGCGAATAAATTCAAGTTGAAACATTTTAAGGCAGCGATGTATTTGAGTAGAATAACAAGCATTACTCTGGCTCGTAAATATGAAATACTGCTTTCAAGTACACGTTCGCTAATGAAGGTAGAAATGCAATACAAGCTCATGGCGTGTCATAAGCCAGAGCTCAGGGCTAAAATTGACGTTTGCTCAACCCGAGTAGCACTTATATAATAATGTCTCATATACGCTCGCATGTAGGTCAAGTGGCCAACTATCACGTCAGGACAGTACCAGAGCTGGATTTCGTATAAGACAAAATATTTGAGGCCCTGGAATAATTTATGCAATCAGCTGTACTATTACACATTTAAGAATGTTCCTTTAATTTAATCTCGTGATTTACGTAAGTATGCATTTAGAACATAATAATTACATCTATTAAAAAGGACTATCTAGTTACAAGTAGGTTTGTTTAGTCATCACTGCTTCTTTATAAGACAATATGGTGTCTCATTACTGAGTTTGTAGGACAATATTTAAATAGCATGGCGAACAAATATGTGACTCCCACTTATGAATTCGCCCACCTAAAAACAACAACAACGTATAGTAGGATACGTCTAAATGAACGTAGACGAAATTCCAAATTAAAGAACAATAGAAAGAAAATGATACATTACACCAATAACATACAATATTCTGACTAAATATAATACGTAATCACGGAACACAATCCATACGTAGTGATATGATTATATCGCTTACGCTTATGTGGTACCTAATTCATTTTTCCCCATACAAAGGAGGTGTCAAAAACACAACCCAGTCAAACAAAAAAACACAGCATGTATGTTCCAGAGCAGTATCTCGATTTGCTTATCTTTTTGAGACAACGACGTCAGAAACCAAATTAAATCAGTATTTTAATCAGAGAAAATATAACTACGTTAAAAAACCGGCTTCAAAAACAGAAAAGTGAAAAATGAAAAAGATTTGATATTATTAATTACTGCCTACATATTTTTTAAATGTGATATATACTGATTAATCGGTTTGATGTCGGTGACTTTTTTTTGAAGTCGGTTAAAAATGGTACGTTATACAAGTTCGTAATAAATTCATAGTCATCTTCATCTTCAAACTAGAATGTTTCACTAGAATATACTTTTAATTCTAATTTTCTTTATACGAAATAGGGAAAAGGAACAGATGTGCAAGTTAAGCTGAGGTTGTCGATTGCAAAAACTATTATTTACGATTGCCTTATTTCACACCATTTTTACCCATGCCATATTTATGACATCTTTTAAACTTACCACGTCAGGGTCGTATTTACGTTCAAATTGTTTCATAATTTCATAATATTTCCTATCCCCGTAAGGCCTAACGGCCTAATATTCTAATTTAAGGACAACATACTGCTCAGGAGAAATTATATTCTACAAATAACAACCAAACTATTGTGAATCAACTGTATGAAGCAACTAATGCTAAAAAGAAGCAGTCTACAATACGGTGGCAATGATCTAATAAGTAGGAATACAAAAGAATTTTAAAACGGTAGGTACCCTATTACTGAGACTTCGTCGTCTGTCTGTCTGTCTCCAGGCTGTATCTCATAAGCCGTGATAGCTAGAAAGCTGAAATACCGCTATAACAACATTATACTAAAAATTAAAAAAAAGTATATATAGTATATAGGGATATATAGTAGGGAACCCATCGTGCGCGAGTCCGACTCGCACTTGGCCGGTTTTTACAAATGCTCTCATCACGCATGATCAAAATAAAGCCTCATTCGCAATTATTTTGCCAGACATTAATTCAACATTTTTTGTTGCGTCGCGAAATAAAGAATATTATGAAAACGGATATTATATGTTTCGAAGTTTAATTGCTATTGATATCTGCCGTAATTGTACAGAGGGAAATGTTTTACTCATTTACCTATTTGACTGATAAATAATTTTAAATATTAACTGACAAATTTTTTAAATTCATTCATGTTAAAGTCTATCTATAGAATCACAGTAATCAGACAATGAAAACATTGAATAATATCTTAATTGCCGAAAAGTGGCCTTCCTTAACACCAGTTTGTCAAATTCCGCCATGGAAACTTACCAAAATTTAGTTAATATTCCAACTTTATTTTTTTATCATAATGTATCAATAATAAACTCACGAATAAAACAAATAAACAAATATATTATTCATTTAATCTTTGTAATGACGTCAGATACATTAATTAAAGCAGGTTCCCTTCCTTGCGAATATTATTACATACCTACATAATGGTTTTTTTTTCATCTTACCTCGGTAGGCTCGTTGGGATTGACGAGATTTTATTTTAGAGATTTTTATAGTACACTAGCTTTCCGCCTGCGGCTTCGCCCGTGTTTTCAAAGAAAAACTCGCATAGTTCCCGTTCCCGTGCGATTTCCGGGATAAAGCCTATCCTGCGTTAATCCAAGTTACCCTCTATATGTGTACTAAAATTCATTGTAATCGGTTCAGTAGTATTTGCGTGAAAGAGTAACAAACAAACACATACACATCCTCACAAACTTTTGCATTTATAATATTAGTAGGAAGTAGGATAGGATAGGATATACAATAACTGGCCGGAAACCATGACGTCACACGGTCGATTGCCGGCTAAATAATATGCAAATTGGTTGCAAAAAAAACAGGTTACAATTTTATTAGCTTAGTTTACCTGTCAGTTGAAATGACAACATAAAATACATGACAAGTATTTTTCCATTCTTATTATTAACTGATGTCATGAGTAATTACTGAAACCGGCCCAACGACGCCTCAAATTCTCTTAATATTTTTTGATCAACCACTTATCATAAAATTTTCCATTTTATTATAGCTATATTATGAACTAAAGTATTTATTAATCTGTGGGAATTAGATATAAATTATACATAGATGATTTCTTCGATAAAATTAATTTTTTCCATTTGTCTGCAAGTAAATTGAGTAAGTTTCGTTAAAAGGAAAACTTATAAATTTAGTTTTACCCAAAGGAGTTTTGAAGGAAATGCGAAGGGCCAGTTCATCTATATTTAGCCCTCAGGGGTTAATACTCTGACTTAAATGCTATTTTTAAAATCGCTATTTACATACAGAATTTGCAGATATAATAATAAGATTAAAGGTTGCGATTGATTAGATTAAGACGCAAGGAAATCTTGAAATAATAATACATGCGTTCTTGTTATTAACTATATTTACCACTATGTTGATTAATAGTAGGTGCAGTATTTTAAAAATTAAAAATTTATAGAAAAAGCGAAGTTGCCGTTAAATCTAATAGTTCATGCAAATTTCTTTAAAAACTTGAAAAATACTCTTGCTAAAAGTATCAGATACCATAAAGAAAATATATCTCAAAGTGTCACTCGAGATAATCTCATTATAAATTTCTTAAAACAGCAGCAGCGAAAAATTGAGACATTCTTTAAACAATTAAAAAAAAATAAGCAGTTATATTTGCCTTTTTAGAAAGATATTTCTTCTGTAGTTCTTCTGATGCTAGAAGATCCAACTCAGCGTGAACATAATAAATCTAGACCTAGGTATATTATTATTTAATTTATTTGATTTTATCATTAATTGTTTTTCCAAATACATAATATTTTCCAAATAATATTCTTCAATATTTTAAAATGAATATAGTTTTTTCTAACATTTCATTAAGGGCCAATTTTTCAATGCTTGGATAAAACTTATCCGTCCAATAAAGTATTACACGATAATATTAAAATGTCACGTAAACTGTCAAATTCGGGAAATGAGAATACGTTTTTAAATTGGTAGTTTTATAAATTATTCGACGAATAAGTTTTAACCAAGGATTGAAAAATCAGCCCTAATACGAATTTGAAGATAGGTACGTCAAGATTCCATATCTATATTGCCATATCCGGGTAAGATGGGTGTGACATATGGACAAACGAACTATAAGGGTTCAACAAAATCTTAGAAAACAATAAAATTTTATATGCAACCTTCGTAAT
The DNA here is from genome assembly GCA_907164685.1 of Colias eurytheme. NCBI lineage: Eukaryota > Metazoa > Arthropoda > Insecta > Lepidoptera > Pieridae > Colias > Colias eurytheme. Next base: position 33,380 of record CAJQZN010037857.1, on the reverse strand, counting down.
CCTCTGTAAAAGATATCACAAAATATTACAATACAAAATTACAACATTACAACAAATAATTGAATATTAGTCAGTTTCATATTTAATTAAAATATTACTAGTACATATATTATACCTATAATAATCATCCTATGGTAATAAGCCTATGGTCGATGTAGATAGATATACATATATATATAATTGAGCGTGCTATAGAGTATAGCACTTTTAAAGAATCACTCAGGGATCATCTACACGTCCAACAGAGAAAGAATTTTTAAAATCAATCCAACAATTCCTGAGATGAGCACGTTCAAACAAACTAACAAGCAAAAATCTTCAGGTAAAATCCTTTATTATAAGCACCTTTATTTTTAGAGTACAGACTACAGATATTCTATAGGTAGGTAAAAATGCTATTCAATAGAACTACAAATCCTCTTTAGTTTATACAGCCAATTTAACATTTTGTAAAAAATAAAGCAACGAGAACCGAATAAAATAGAATGCAATAGAAGTCACAAACGTTTTTTTTTTAATAAAGTTATTTGTGATCTTTATATTGTTCTTTTATTAAAACTCAATAGATATTTTCTTTTCAAACTTCAAAATTAAGAATAAATTAAAACCACAAATCATAATTCAATAACGAAAATTGAATTTCAAACTATTTGAATAGGTAGTAGGAACCGTATAAGTTTTTACATAGTTTGCTTTTATATTCTGTTTACTTTTTTCGAGAACAATCTCACTGTATTGTCGGATACGTGCATGTAACAAGGTAAGACTTTAAATATAATGTTTACTATTTTTATTGAACAAATAGGTATATTACAGTTATTTTAGTTTCAAATTTGGATAAATTTATTTCTTCGAGCCCTATCCAAAATATTATGAGACTACCTTTCCACCCACGGCTTCGCTCGCGTTTTCAAAGAAAAACCCGTTCCCGTGGGATTTCCGGGATAAAACCTATCCTATGTGTTAATCCATGTTACTCTCTATGTGTGCTAAATTTCATTGTAATCAGTTTAGTAGTATTTGCGTGAAAGAGTAACAAACAAACACATATATACATCCATCCTCACAAACTTTCGCATTTATCATAATAATAATATTAAGTTGGAAGGATAGTAAGATAGAATAGGATAGGATTAAGAAACATTAAAAACGACGTGCAATTTTTTATTACATAAATAAATATGGTATATCTCTATTTATATCATATCATAACATTATGATATACATGATTCAATGTTATTTTAAAGCTTTTAGTCGAGCCAATTTAATTTTGCTGAACTATTAGCACAAATGAAAGAAATTCTTGTATCCTTAGAAAACGTAGATATATTTTTAGATACGTCGACTTTCATTTTCCTATATAAAGCGTTCGTTCGTTCATATTAATTTGCGTTTTACATTCATGAATATATTTATTTTTATCTTGGAACCTACTTAATTTCGAATTAATTAGCTCGTGGCGTCTACAAAGCATATAATTCTCGGGTTCACAATTATAATAATGAACATTCTTCAGCCTATGTTTTAATATTATACAAACGGGGCCAGGAAGCATGAAATATGACTCCTTTGTGATGGCACGGGTTACCATATATACTACGGGTACTCAGTTCTCCATCGCTGACATATATTGATGTCACGTCCTGTCTAATTAAATAGTTAGATTAATATTCGCTCGACAACCGATTTGTAGATGATATTAATTTGGTAATTTTCTTTGGATGCAATATGGCAGTAAGGTGACGAGAGAATAGCAACGTATGGGTATTGGGATACAATAGAATAAATAAATGATAAAAACAAAAATTTTGAAGTTAGTACGATCTGCGACACTATCATTTATACTGAGTTTTTATCCAATCGATCCCTAGTTCTAAATATTTTGTAAACAAATAGGCTTCAAAAAATTTCGAAATTGAATCCCCCTACTCTGAAGTTTATTTTATGTAAACATATTAAAATATAAAAGATGAATCTTCTTTTGTATATATTCAATAAACTGTGTATAAAAATTGTATGAAAGAAAAAAATATTTAAGCAGATTTAGTAAAGATTTCAAACTAATTTTACAACATTCAGAATGTCAGTTTGTTTGTGCCCAAAGTCTGGCTGACCTATTTACACAAGAGTTAAGTAGGTACTCCAACACAAAGGAATATCATCAAAGACTAAATACGTTAAGTTTTGTTAGTGTATAACAAATTATAAAACTCTAAAAAGCTCTTTCTTTTTTATTATCACTAAACACATTTTTATACAAAGACTATCCCGGCCTATTTTTTATCAAACTCGAATATAATGACTTCCTAGAATATTTTAAACTAGAATAAGTAGTTTATACAATCTATTTACATAAATCTATTTCTAGTATTATATAATATGTATATTCAGATTACGATTTATTAAGGAAGAGCCGATACAAAAAAATTCTGATCAGTTCTATAAAACGATATTTCATCGGATAAATATGAATTTTAAAACCTGCAACATCTGCCCGAGAGCACAACATCTGGTATATACGTTTGTCATTCCCGAGGCAACATCACATACAGAATTATCTTCCAGGACAAAACATAGGTACATAAACTCGGGGAACCTTTATACGCACATTTTCTGCATATATAATATTGTGCGAAGATATCACTACAAAAATTAATCCGAATCTACTATCTACTTGTCTAAGAAACATGTATCGAATAGGTATCTTACCTTAAAAGCGTATAATCGCGCGGTTGGGAATTTACGTTTATATTATAGAAAATTAAATCTGGGTGAAATTAATTACACCCACAGTTCAAAGTAACTCAGAGGTATGAGAACAATGAACATGTCCCTTACAAACGAGAAAAGTTTTTATAGAACCTGCCCGCCTAAAACAACTTTGAAACCAAAGCAAATAGAAATCTAGTCATCAATTGAAATTCGCGAGTTTGCAAGCCAAACCCAACGCTAGTTACATTTGCTACACTGCTCTCTGGTTACTTTTTCGGTTCTTTTTGAATTCTTTAAAAAACGGCGTAGTTTTAGATTTTTCATATTTTATCGCGAATTTGAAATAGTACCTACCTAGCTCCACTCTGTTCACTTAGGCTGTTAAATTAAAGCCCTAGATCAGAAATATAATATTATGTATGTCGTGTTGATATCAATCTATGGTATCAATAGTGCCTGAACTACGTGATCATAAAATTGTGATAACACTCATATAAATAAGCAAATTAAAAGAATAACTAAGCAACAACAAAATCTAAAAAAATAAAGGTTTGGGACATTGACTATATATGCCTTTCCATGATTCAATACTACATTCAAGATATTGTTACGGGTATATCTAAATTCCATGATTCGACTCTTTTATGCCACAGACCGAAAACCCAATTTCCGCCTTGATAAACCAAAACAGCGCTGGTCATAGGCAATCATTATTTTTTCAATGTTTTGCGTGACCTGTGAAAAAATACAAAACATATATATAATATATACTTTACCTCTATGCTATAATTATAACTGAAAGGTTTTTGTCCAACGTGCCTTACAAAGTGGCAGCAAGTCGGTTCCGACATGAACTTCTACGTTTTAAATACTCCAGAGACAATTCCCTAAGTTAGCACAAGTTTTTCAACAGTCGTGAACGTCGTTCCGTTTGCTATGAAGAAATCTAGTTGGAAATGATTCTTTTACTTTAATGGGGATAATTTTTTCTCTGCCATATTAGTACAAGTTTTGTTGAAGGTAGTTTTTTCTTCATTTTGCAAGACACATTATAGAGTGTGGTAATAAACTTAATTATACATCTTCTTCTTCTTCTTATATATAAAAATGAATCGCAAAATGTGTTGGTAAGCGCATAACTCGAGAACGGCTGAACCGATTTCGATAATTCTTTTTTTATTATATTCCTTGAAGTACGAGGATGGTTTTTATGTAGAGAAAACGTAAACATGTACCACGGGCGAAGCCGGGGCGGACCGCTAGTTTTTTATAGAAATAAACAATCATTAGATTGAAAAGGTACCTACAGGAAAAACAATGGAAAAATATTTATACCACAACAATGAAAATCAATTTCAATATTACGCTGGGAGTTAATAACTCGCAGGACGTTCGTTATTCATAACAATTCGAAATCGGGAACACAGCACAATCTTTAAGTACCGTCTCATTCGCCCCAAGGGATCATACCGTTAAAGTATTGTTCGAACATCGGCTATCGAGGAGTACCCGGCTTGGGCGGGTTGTCACGGGACTCGCGTAGTCAGCGGGAAATGGAGTAACCCATTTTAAACTGGAATGAATTGCACGTCGTGGAGTTGCAGGCTTTCTGGAATGCTGCCCACTGATGTTGAGACACAGCTACGTATCCATCGGATAGAATCGATGATATAGTGGACGTGTCAACTACATTTGATTGACTTCTTCGTATGAGTCTAATTTGAGATTTTAATTAATTTCTAGATGAACATAAAACAATTGAATGCATTTGTGGGTTTTATTATTTTTTTATTGGTTTGTTTTGAAAATTGCAAATCATAAAGTAATATCACAGAGAAAGCGAGATCTTCTTTTCGCAAAGTATAAATATAAGGTTGTTTTAAATAAGAGCTATTATTTTTCAGAAAACAGTAACTACAGTTCATTTTTCATCGAAACTTAAAAAAAAATATGATGATACCATTTTCCGGAATTTTGTCTGTATGTAGAAGCAGACACGCCCCTAAAACGGGACAGCAAGTTCGGCATTCACATTTATATTGTACGTAGGTATAACTCAAATTTGACTTAAATCAAAATTTAAACATTGTTTTCTTCTAATGAAATAAAAATAAACACAAAATAATCAACTTAAGTCGACACTAAACCTCCTGGATAAATTACAAGTGGATGAAATAAATAATAAAGGAGCTCTCAGAATAAAAAAATAAATTTAATACAATTTATTATTTGAGCACAAAAGACTACATTTTATATTATAAAATCAAACCAATCATCAAACAACCTACCTTCTGAGGTAAAATATAAAGAGCAAATACAAAATTTTCTTTATTATTGAGAAATTCAAGAGGAATACTTACCTACTTTGAAGCATATTTTAGATCACTTTTGAAGACAAATCGGTATAAAAAATATTTTTGTGGCAGTATAAATGAAGACTAAAAAATAGAAAGAAACTAAAGAGCAGTGACGGGTTTTCCAATAGGCTTTTAGGCAACAACGGAAAATTTTCTAATAATTTTTTCTTCGTCTGAAATTTTAACAGTGAATATTAGTCTTCACTGAGCGTTATCAGATCAGACATACAACCGCCTTTTTAATAGGTACGTACTTGTACGTAATTGCTTTTTTTATTCAGTTTATCATTTTGTTAAGTACGCTCACAGTACAGTTCGCATATACTCTAGAAATCATAATTTTCTTGACTATTTTATAGTGAAATTAATTAAAATGTACCTGAATACTCATTAATATTAGAAACAGTTAAACTTTGCATATTCCACTTTAATATGTACCTATAAATCTCTTTATAATTAATAAGACTCTACGAGAAATTCTCGAAACTCTATACTATTACAATTGTATAAATATCTCATAAAATTGGCGATGAAAGGTAATGAGCAATAAATTATCTGATCCATTCGGGAAGAGTATACGGAATAGCAGGCATAAATATGTAATAGTAAGTAACATTCACTCTTACAGTCCATCCGATTGATCCCAACTGAATTGCTATCCTGCTTGAGCCAATAAAGATCGTTCCCCCAATTGGATGGGATCAAGCCTCGACCGAGAAGTAACATAGATTACCGCAAGTGGTTGTCGACTAAATTATATTGCCTTTATTCGTTATTTATCGTCCGCAATGACATAAATTCCTGTTATTAAATTCCCCTAATCCTCCTCTCCGTCATGGGTTCCTAAGCATGCGATATACTTCGGATAAAACATGCACAGTTCTAAATGGAAATTCTGAAGTTAGCTTCGTTAACAACCTAACTTTATTCATTAGCGTGTATTGTCTAACGAATTTATTCGTCAGGTCGAACACGGTCGAACATTCCCTGCTTGAGACTTCAGCAGATATTTTCGGAGTATTTTGTTTATCTTGAGGACGCAGAACGTAAACTTTTGTCATATTTTCAGCCAAGTTTGTGAGTCACTTCAACTGCCATAATCTCCTCCAATATGAATGTAATAGCAACTTCTCAGATGGCTTCAGTTGAATATCTTGTTTTGTTATTGAATTTTAAATAAACCTTCTAAGATAAACACGCTACACTTTGTTTACATGTTTGTAAATGAATGGTAAAGTTTGAAACTTAATATTCATGTTGAAATATTCAGAATAAAAGCTTTTACTTTTGCATTTGTACTTTTAAGTAAAAGTACATAAGATTGTATGCGCGTGCTATCTGTATATTAACATTGAATGATACTTGTTCATTGTTGTAATCGGTGTATTAGGGGCTAATTAATTAAATTATGTGATCATGCAAATACAGACAGATCGATTAACAAAAATGTGTTAATTAATTTGTCGACAAGTTTGTCGATAATATTGTTAAAAATTAAAATTAATCAGTTATTTTATGTTACTTTATACAACGACAAAAAATAATATAGGCAAATTGTTGCCACATTATACGCAACGACCCTCAAAATTTGACTTCAATATCGAATCATCGTCAAATTATGTTCGCAGATGCCACCAGCTGACGATATTATTATACTTAAATACAACGACATTGGAAAAGTTATGATTCGCCAACTTCTCAACAATATGACATTAAGAATGCTTTGTCGATTTCTCGGGTAATGTAATGTTGTGCTCAAATCATTTTCTCCTAAGATTTTCTCATAATGAATGTGATTGATATTTTGACAGCTATTGAAAAACGAAGGCTTCCTTCATTCATATCATACACTGGTTGACGAGTTTATGTGTCCAATATAAATAATTTCGCATTTCAATATGAACAAAGTAATAAATTAATGTAACAACGTATATTTTTTCCTAAAGATCAAATAGAGGCTCTATTTGATGCTAAGGAAAAAATATAACATGTTACAGATCAATGTTTGTTATAATATAATTGCTTATTAATTTGGCCAATCAAGGTACCTATTTGTTCCCTACTCGAAGCCAAGCATTTCCTTATTTTATATCGGTCATACAAATAACAGGAAAATATAAATGGTAAAGTCTTGGGTTAAATAAACAATACATGTCGTGATCATAGGTCGTACTTTTTACTTACTTACTTACTAGAGTGGCGCAGGGACACATAGTGAGTCTTGGCCTCCGACAATAAGAGCATGACTTTCTAGCATGAAACTAATTTACCTATATATCTTACTTTTTATAAAAAAAAATACAAATATGTAGGTATAAAAAATCTAAAACGACTTAATTTATTGAACAGAAGTAAAAGAAACACTAGAACAAGGAGTAGCTTTTCATTAAAATAAAGTGTATAGCTAGTAAAAGTTTGGAAAATCCAAAAGTGCACGACTCCTAATGCTCATTTAATTATGAAATAAAAAAAATAAAAAAAACTTATTGTAGTTTTCGTTTTTTATTAATTGCAATTAAACGACACTGAATTAATTAATCATTCGCATTCAGTGACCTACAATCGTCGATTAGAATATTTAAAAAAAAAATTTAACTCAAATGATGGATTTTTCACAAGTTTGAGTTTTGAGTGTTTTCAGGTTTCACACATGACGGACAGGAAAATTTTTTGACCTATTTCGGTGTTTTTTTCCAATTCTATTGAAGTAAATCAATTTTTAAAAAGTATGGGATTAATCTCCATTAAATTATCTCGACAATAGTATGCAAAATATCTTGATTCCGTGAACTAACAAGGCTATAATAATAAGAATAGCTGCAAAAATGAGGCGAAAAAAATTTTTCGATCGTAAAGCACTCTCTGATGCTTCGCATCATGAGTCGTGCAATAATTGCTTACCGTAATAAAGATACCTTACAGATCTAATTTTAAACTGTGTTGCAAAGAAGCCTGAACAAACGTAACATGACTTGAATAAATTCAAAAAGGTGATAAAACTTTCATTTGAAGTACCTACAGTGCATAACTTTTCTCATAGTCATTTTAACTGGTTTAATAATTCAGCCCGCTTAGAATTTTACAATCCAATGAGTCCAAGGAAAAAAGTTTTAAATTGTTTTTTTTTTATGACGTATGATATTGTATAAATTGATTGTTTAAATTGAGATAGAATTTGTGATAGTGGTTATAACAGGATTGATTCTAAGCATTTTCTAGTATATCACGCGCACATGAGACGCGAACTAATTGAGTACCTACCTAAGAATATTTATTTTAACTTATAAGGGTAATAATTACAATAAATCATATTTTCTGGTCTGTTTTTTATATTATTTGAACAGGCAACCGATCTGGTAATTCACCTGATTGTAAGAAATCACAAGTCTTGAACATTATCAAAACGTAGGTCCATCGCAAATGCGTTTCGTGCATTTAAGAGAAAAGGAGAGCATTGATGACGGGAATAAAAGTATAGACTGGGAAGTGTGATCTTCTAGCTCCCCTAATAATCGTACGAAACACAATTTGCATGCACTAAATAAGCGGTGCGAGCTGGCCCAAATCACGCCAAATCCCCTAAAATGAATATGTGGTCTTCAACATTAAAAGCTAAAGATTATTTAAAATAAGTAATCTATTGTTTTACATATTTGGACAATACATTTAAACAGAACTATTTATTATTGTTCAACCTTGTGACAGCTAAAAAGGGTCATACATTAAAATACATGACTTACAGAATGGAATATTCCAATTCCACACCGAAATTTGTTTCCTCGCGCATTTATGGGAACTGGACAGGCGTGACTGGACATGGATTCACAAAGTAAAAAAGCCTTTTTGAGAGAAATATCACAATATTATAGTGAAAACTGCGGTTTACATATCCACTCTACAACACTGACAATTGATACATTCAGATTTTTTTTTAATCTTTGTCTTCGTAATTTGTTTAATACAGTGCAACCTTAATATAACGTACCTCAATATAATGACAATCCTCGATTTAACAAATGTATTATGTTACAAACGTAGCTATGTTTGTAAGTTATATCAGGTTTTTACAACATATTTTTTTCAAAGCTGTGGCAATAATATGTAGGTAGATACTACATACATTATCTTTGTTCGTTAATAATCATATTCGACAGTATTGTATCTACGTATTTTATTGTACATTTCTTATTTCTCGTTTAGGTAATCAGTTCTTTGTATATTTCCCTCAATTATATCGATAAAAGATACCTTTTTGACGACATTTTTCGTATATTTTTCAAGAACAATAATGGATTCCTTACAATGCCTTCTTGTTTTTCTATGTTTACCAAACATTTCAATAACTGAGCAGGTAAATATTAAACAAATCCATACTAATATTATAAATGCGAAAGTAACTCTGTCTGTCTGTCTGTCTGTTACTCAATCACGCCTAAACTACTGAACCAATCTGCATGAAATTTGGTATGGAGATATTTTGATACCCGAGAAAGGACATAGGCTACTTTTTACCCCGGGAAAATGACGAATTCCCATTTTACCAAAGCAACCAAGATAGACATAAGGCTTTTTCCGCGCGGATTTTTTCCGCAATTCTGTAACACATGGAAGCGGTGCGAATTATTTTCGCGCGACCTTTTCTGTAGTATGAAGTTAGTATGAATATTATGTCCGCTCTGCAGAAAAAACCGCGCGTTTTGATCAATCGTGCAACGACGCTATCGAGAAGATCCATTCATTTTAACACGCTTTTATTAGCTTCAGCTGTATGTTTGTATGTAACCGACTCATATAGACTCGATTTTAACCCATTTTAAATTTTTACACTTATAAAAAATTCAACTGACAAAAATCGCGCGAATTTTGATTGCGCAATTTAAATCGCAAGAATAAAATCCGCGCGGTGAAATATGCTGACACAGCCTAAGAAAGGATTCTGTCAAAACCGTCAAAACACATTTTAATCATAAATTTTACTGTGATTATAATTTTGATGTATAAACCTACCAAATAGTATATATAATAGTATCCAGTTCACATCACTTTATATGAGAAGCAGATACTTCAATTTAGGAGGTTTTACACAGTCGTTTATTTCAATCAAACTTGAACAAAGTTTTGGCATGTATTAATCACAGAACATATATATTCTGGGTATTAATTTTTGTGACATTTATTGTGAAAAGAATATTTATTCTTGAATAAAAGCATTTTTGGTGTAATCAGGTCTAAGAAGTATACGCTAATATGCCTGGAAAACGTAAATCTAATCTAGCGCGTAGGTCTAGCAGAGCTCGAGCTGCGAAAATAGCTAGAAGCCAAGAGTCCGAAGAACAGACCCAAACCCGTTTGGCTTTAGATACTGAGAGCCATAGGGCTCACAGAGCTTTTGAGACTGAAGAGCAGAGTCAAATACAACGTATTTTAGATGCTGAGCGCCATAGGGCTCATAGAGCTTCTCAGACTCAAGTTCAGAGTGAAACGCGTAGATATTTAGATGCTGAGCGTCATGCAAATCAAAGAGCCGCTGAAACTGAAGATGAAAGACAGGCACGAAGACTTTTAGACGCTGAGCGACATGCATCACTAATTGTGTCAGATTCCCATGATGAATCACAAAGACGGCGTACTTTGAACGCTGAACGTCAGGCACAAAGAAGAACTGCTTTTACACGTAATACATTTCAAGACGCAGCTTTTAATTATGACCCTATGATTGATTACATTAATCATCAATTAGTGCTCATTGGTCGGATGGATAAAAAGTGCACACATTGTGAAACACTAAAATGGAAAGACGAAACTCCCGGCATGTGTTGTTCTGGTGGTAAAGTATCACTCCCATTACTTGGCGAACCAGAAGAACCTCTAAAATATTTTTTGTTATATGACAACAATGAATCACGGCGATTTTTGAGTCGTATAAGAAAATATAATTCGTGTTTCCAAATGACATCTTTCGGAGTAGACAATGAAGTTGTTATGCCTGGATTTTCACCTACTTTTACAATCCAAGGACAGATTTATCACAGGATTGGCTCTTTATTGCCTACAAATGATCAGCGGAAATTCTTGCAGATTTATTTCATGGGTGACGAAAATTGTGATGTCGACCGCAGGTGCCAAAACATTGAAGGAGTTGTAAGGGATACTGTTTTGAAAATTCAAAGAATGCTGCACAATCACAACCACCTCATTAACACTTTCAAAACATCATTAGAAAGAATGTCAGGCGAAGATTATCCATACTAATATTATAAATGCGAAAGTAACTGTCTGTCTGTCTGTTACTCAATCACGCCTCAACTACTGAACCAATTTGCATGAAATTTGGTATAGAGATATTTTGATACCCGAGAAAGGACTAAGGCTATTTTTTACCCCGGGACATAGGATAGGTTTCATTACGGAAATCCCACGGGAACGGGAACTATTCGGGTTTTTCTTTGACTGCGCGGGCGAAGCCGCGGGCGGAAAGCTAGTATTTTACATAAGTATATCTTATTGCTCATATAATACGTATATATTTTGTTCAGAGAATAAAATTACATGGCAATGAAATGTGTTGCGATGCTATAATTACAATTTACGTAAACATTTTTAGACTTTACTAAATTCAAAGCAAAATACATTTACACAAACGGCATGATAAAGAAACACAAAAAAGTTGAAAAAGGAAAATTATTATTGGGTGAAAATAATAAAACGTGGGACGGAACTTCTAAACTTTGGTACGAAACAAGTCAACTTCAATATTTTTCTATAATCTATTTCGTAGCTTTCTGATCAAAATAGAATTAGATAAATTTGAATGCAACTTTCTTTATTGCAATGAATTTGCAATAAAGAACGAATTTTAACGTGTCCTAAAAACTTGAATGTTGTTACAAAAGGGGCCTCTGAGAATTTGAACGTCAACTATTGATTACTCAGATTACTTCTAAATTTGTTTATCTATTTCTTACAAAATTCTGCTTGTGAACCAATAAATCAATTTGGCTCCTTTTGGCTTCGTAATCCAACAACGTTGAATATTAACCCAGCGCACCTGAATTATTTATTTCAGTGTTCTTTATGTTTTCCGTTAAAACAGGGTGAAATACTGTTGTACGAAAAATTGTGCGGATTAAAAGTATTCATGTATTATGTTCCACCAGACGAATGAACATAATATTATGTACGTCTGTCTTTATTAAGTAACATATAAAATAATGCCTAAAAGTAATGTCTAAAAATGTGTGTTAAAATGAGCATTCCAAGCCTTACATCACATATTCATCAATAGGTAACAATCACAGTTATAAGATTATTGAACTATATAACTATATTAATTTAATGTGAATAAAATAAGCTCAGACAAACGTATCAAATTATAACAAACTAGCGGTCCGCCCCGGCTTCGCCCGTGGTACATATTTCGCAATAAAAGGTAGCCTATGTTCTTTCTTAGGGTCTAAAGATTATCTGTGCCAAATTTCATCCAAATCGGTCCAGTAGTTTATGCGTGAAAACCATACATACATACATACATACATACAAACCTTTCCTCTTTATAATATGAGTATAGATTAAAAGCTATTACTTTAATACAAAATGGTTATAATATGGTTAACAAAAGCTGGTCGTGACTCAGGAAATAGACGGTTGATCGCCTACTTGTTCCTGGAGAGAATTCGATTAGTGATGCCGATGTAACTAGGTAAAAGACATTTGCATCACGCCACATAGGCCATAACAGAAATAAGACTTTCATGTATCCAGTGCTAGAAAAAAAAGATTAAACAATATTACTCTACCTACTTATATTCTGTCTACTGCTGATTGAAATGACGTGTTTGACATTTTGATTTGTTAACGCTTGTTTAATAAAAGTAAACTTAATATAAAAGTTAAGCTTTACTAAATGTATAAATTAATATGTATTCATTTATGTTAGGAACGTAGATATATGAGTAGTTCTCAGAAACGAACAAAAACGTTTAAAATAACTGAATACCATCGTAAAATTCTAGAAAATATTTCCAATAGCACAATGGGAATGAAAGATTGATGGAATAATATTCATTTTGTATTGTAAGTATCTTTAAAGCGTTTTAATTTGCAATGAAAAAATAAATTGCTCTTTTATGAGAAACGAGTGACTGTATCGTTTCGTTATAAGGCATCTAATTGCCACCGATTGTATCGTGTTTCCAGTAAAAATATATTTAATTTAATATTACAGAGAAAAGCAAGGTCGCAGAATATAGATAAGAACTGGAAATAAAGACGTTCTTGTATTTCAATATATATTTAATACTTCAAAGGCTTAATTTACCACATTATAACATATTTCCTCCAATGTTATAATAATTTTCATACATATATTTTTTATCATTAATTTAAAAAAACATATACCCAATATTCATACTTACCATCTAAAAATCATCTAACTAGATTGTACAAGCATTCCAATCGAAAACACGCAATCATAAACAATCGATTACTCGAATCAAATACAGATTTTTCAGTTCCATACGAGATATGACAAGCGTGTGTCTATCACACGTTCCAGTTGGAACGGACGTATCACGACTGAGAAAATTCCGATACAATTTAGGTATTGAATTCGATGACTGTCCCTCGAGAGATACAGTCCTATCCGTGGAACGAATTTAACGAGAAATAGGGAATTCATCGTTACGTCGTTGCTGACATCACAAGTAATGGAAATTGTTTGTTTCCAGTTTGTTATTATATAAAAATAAGTTATAAGAGTGTACCTAAGTTTCATTTAGTGTGTGTGTTCAAGGGAGCTTTGAGATTAGAACGGACACTTTTAACATTGAAAGAACTTTAGTTGGCAGAAACATTTACATATTTTAAGGGTGGAAATTTTTCGAAGAGTTTTATTATTTTTTTCTTTTTTCGTTTTTATTAGATGTTTCTTTACATATTCTTAAATGTTAACTTAAATAAATAATTATAAAAAACGATTTTTTTCGTTTATTAAAATTTCATAATAGGTCCCTACACTTAGGTAATTTCCTCTTGGTTATGGGCTATGGCGTTTTTCCATACCATTGCTTGCGCGCATTCTTTTGCGCTATACCTAATAACACAGACTAATAATAATATACTACGTATACACTAATAATATAATAAATGTCCTGCGTAATTTGTGATTCTCAATCGAGATTCATTTCTTAGGTTTAGCTAAGTACCTATCTATAGCTTTATTAAAACCTTGAAATTGCCGGGAAAAAAAGCTCAGACATATTTGTGCGCCTCTACTCTAAATAAGTAACATGTTATTTTTCCCCAAAAAGGAGAAGGTAAATAAGTTAAAGCTTTAATTAACATTACATATTCCATATTAAATATAATTTAAATTTATTATTTACGCTTATACCATACAATAAAATCACTGTATTTTATTCAAATGAATAAAATTTACCTACAATAATTTACAAAATCTCCAAAATTATTTGCGAAAATTGCATCAATTAATTAATTTTGAATTGCTACATTTTGTTTATCAAACGGCTTTACATACGTATAGAACTGGTTTCCACATGACTGCAACATTATGCACATTATATTATTATTGTTTAATGTGTATTTAGTGTTTTATTTCACATATTTTTTAAACGTAAAATAACACACAACCCAACTAAACATATTGCATGAACTCGTTTGAACATCCATATGTTAACAATCTAAACCATATGAAGCTACAACAATTATTTTCATTACGACGAAAGTGAATGTACATTTTTATACTACTTTTCTTTCGCAATATTATAACAGGAAATGACACTTAGGTATTACATATAAAAATATTCCTCATATTTTGTTTAATTTAACAGTTCAAAACTTAATTTTAGCTTAATTATACATATAAAAACAACATGTTCATGCAACATTAATATTTTGATTCCGCAAACCCGTAGTTTATTTACTTTGATGTGTCTTTGTGAATATAGCTTGAATACAGTTTACATTTTGTTGTATTGACCATTCCGCATTTCTGTATAAATACAACATTTTAAATAAACTTCCTTTCAATTTCAGCTTCATGAAGTCGATGTCGTGTTGTATAAAGATTGCGAATACAGATAAATACCATCGCAGTGCTTCTCTGTGGTAATTTTAACATGCCTTTTAATAAAGCTTTACAAAGTTGAAAAGCATTAAATTAGCCCAGCGTTCGTATTTGAAACAGCAAGGAAGAGTACTTTAGATTCAATGTTTTGACTATCTGGTACTTAATGAATTTAAATATTTTTTGTTAATATTTTACAATTTGTATAATTGGCTTTATTACATTTTTAAATTTTGGCAATAAAACGTATATAGCAATATTCCTACTGGCACAAATAATGTGTATCCTATTTCCATAGTATAAGTTCTCTTTATACTATGCTATTACTTATAGGTATTAACTGATTGTAGACTTGCAAAGAATCTATTTAATACAAAGGTATATTAATTCTCATATACCTATGCATTAACACTTCAACAGTCATGCAAGAGCAATCTATATGAAGTGAATAAAAATATGAAAAGTCTCGAGTAAACCAGATTAAATAGGCCTCGTTGTGCATTGATGTGGGATTGTCAGATAGTGGCAAATAGACAGCACGAGGAATGAGTATAAAGGCACGTGTACACTGTACAGACACATTATCAACTTTCATCTTTTACTCTCTTTAAGTTGTTTACAATGAGAAGTTCATATTGTTATTATTCACCATGATTCCATATATCAACTATGTATGAATAGAAAATTTCGTCTACAATAAATTCAGTCACGATATACAGAAGGCAGATTGGTTGATATATTTATTTGAAATACCGATTATGTAAGATCCAATGATATCTCTGTATTTTCGCATTTATTTAATTATATATGTGTACGGTATGTGGTTTTAAACAATACTACCTATATATATTAAAAAACTATGTCTCCTATATTTTGCTTTGGTTTTTTCAGTTTCTTTAATTGATAGGTTAATACTATATTGGTACTTACAAAATTATATTAAATAAATAAATATTGAAAATCGAAAGCATGTCGACAATTTTGAATATTCAATGAAAAAACTTTACAATAAATTTTCTATATTCAATGAATTTGATCGAATAATAAAATTTTTGCAGGAATTAGGTCAAGCTCATTTTATCCATTTTTATCTTTCAATAACTTTTTGTCGTTTTTGTGAGAGCATCGTAATTTTATAATAATATATAGGTATCTCATTTTGTAATACCTACACCCAAAATTTTTATTTTTCTTCGATGACTTAAAAAATATGTTTGCGCTTACGTATCATACCTTCCAGAACATGACAGAAGTGAGAAGATGACTATAGAAATAAATTTATCCTAACACCACTTAAACCAAGCTTTAAAAAAGCTTATCATTTTACTTTAAACCAAACAAAACAAAATAATTTTACAAATCACCGTCAATTGCTTCGATGAAATTACTCGTCGTCGTAATATTTTGTTGATAATCCCGGGGTCGGTGTCAAACATTATTTTCTCATTAGCTCCATTATACTTGAGAGCTATCCGTCAGATAAGGCCGCGGTCGTACTGAGTAGGAAATGTAATTAAACTTATAGCATTCACAGCCTACGTACCTACCACAGATTGCTAAATAGTTACTAGTAGTACGGTGATGAGCTTCCGTAAACTTCAGTGGTTACTTTATTGGCCTTGTTAGCTGGATTCTGTTCATCTATTCATACATGTTTTCAGCTTTCCAATAGTTCCTTTAACAGATATACTGCAAATGCTGAAGAATTATTGTAGAGTTTATTTCATTATAAATAAAATACATTCCTTACTAAATGAGGTTTACTTAATTTATGATTTTATATAATTTCTCAGAATAAATTATTATTCCACCCCGTCACAAGTATTCACTATTCAATACTACATCGCATGCATTGCGTCTCTGGATTTCAACGAATACGAAAATAAACCTAGATCGTAATTTATCCCTGTGTTCATTTGATTTATTCACCTATGAATACTTAAATGAAATGACAATAATTCAAACTTTTATTTCTCAAACAAACTCTGGCAAGTTATCTCCCGAAACGCTCGTTTCCAGCTTATTCTTAACCTCAAAATGTTTGTGAAAAACAACTTCTTAAACAAAGTTTATCTCTGCGCGAATGAATGGCTGTTAACGCAAAACAAGCCCTTCAGTGAAGTCAAGAGCGTCCGTAAGTCAGTAAGTAACTGTAAACTTGAAACCACACACATCACAGAACTTCACAATTTATAACTGCTTGCCCACACGAAGTTTTTGTAGACTCAAAGGAGCGCGCTCTGTATGTATCACGGCTTTGTCACTTTATATCCAAGAAAATTCAAGGAAATCCATGTATAAGTAAAGTTAATCCGGAGCGCCAACCAACTAGCAGGCATAAAAGTTGAGAATTTACTTCTTACAATCGTGACGAGTTTTTCTCTCGCTGCCGTATTTTTATAGTAACCGCACTGCGAGTTTTATGAAAGAAGTGTGACGTTGTCCTCCGCACTACTTTATTTCAAAAGCAGCATAGAAAAAGTTTTGAAATATTTCTAAACTATGAGAGTTATATATAACGCTCTTAATGTATGTAAATGTTGAATACGTGTATTAAATGTACATGTGCATAATTTGCCTATCGCACGATGAACTTTATTATTTCACTGTTGAGTATTTCAAGAAACAATTCTACAATCCCAACAATTTCAAATTCAGCCATAAAACGAAAAAAGAATGTGCTAAATCGGGCTCATATAAAACAAACATCTTAGAAAAGGTTAAAATTGCACACTTACCTACTATGTGTCTAATCTATTACACTTATATTTTGATATATAGATAATATTATTTTTTATAAACATACCAATTACTTACTATTAGAAAGAAATAAAAGATTATTTGCTTAGAAAGTGTACAATACAAATCAAATTATCTCAAAAAGATTATAAATTTATTTATTTAGTAATTTACCAAGTAAATCCATAAATAACTGCCGAACCTCACCAAAACTATAATTCTACCAATTCTTATACAACAGACACCCACTCACTTCGTCGGAATGGATAGTTTATAAAAAGTTAGTTTATATTTAATCCTCCTGTCTACACAGGGATGGAAAGCGTAAAAGAATTAAGTATAAATAGAACACGTATAAGAATGAGGGTTTTAGCAAAGATAGATACACAAGTTGTAGAAACGGGGATTATCCTCAGTGCTGCTGCAGATCTCAGCTAAAATGTTCTTATGGAAACGGTAATACCGCAAGGTTGGGATAACGGCTCTTATATAATGTTAAGATATGTCTAAATCTAGGTGAGTAATCTATTCTTTAAACATTTTAAGGGAATAAATAGATCCCAACTAAATACATAAATGTATAAATACGTGACGATATCAGCGTGACAGAATAAATGTTATATTATTCTTTAAATATAGTATTTCACAGATTTATATTTGAACCAAAATTTAAAACAAAGGAACTAGTGGCAATGATTAATAATTATGCTAAGCTATAACCATTTGATAGGCTAACATAAACAATGATTGAAGTAATGCCATTAATTGATAATAATTAATTACATACGGGTGCTTCAGTTAATACTACAGCTATTCTGATTCAAATGCCATATATTATTTTTATTTTACATACTGAACTTTTTTTCACGCTTACGATTTTAGTTTCAGGAATTAGTTTTTTAATATGCATTTGACTTTGTTCTCAATACTACATAATTTTTCCAGCCGAACTCTAAAGATATCTAATTTTCAAACAATTATGTTCGTATCACTGTAGGAATTATATAATCGGACACAGAATTAACTCATGCCTACCTATTATGCACCAATCTTGTATACGTATTTTAATCAAAGATGTTTCTTACAAAAGTGAAAAAATGAAATTTCTTTATAAATGAGATCGCCGCTTCCATAATAGAAAATCATAATTTCTGAAATAACATTCACAAACTGCTGGAATTAGCTTTACTCGTCGAGGTGACACATTATTTCACTTAACTGAGCCCGTCTTAAACGTAGCGTCGCCTGAAACACGCGACATATTTATGTTGTTATTTGCACTACGTTTAAGTTAATGTTACCGAAGCAAATGCATAAAACGTAGATGCGATGTTTGAATTATATTTGAGAAAACATTGAGGGAAAGATCGTCAATTTAAGAATAGTCTGGAAAGAATTAGGTCACGCTCGTGTAGAGTAAAATGTTGAGCATAAAATTATACCTAAGTGTGTTACAGTGAATGTGAAGGTTAGTAACCATCTAGCGATAGTTGAAGATATAGAAGAACACTTGTTATAATATCAAGTAATATCTGCGATTAAAAACAAAGCAGTATGTATCTAATGCTGAAACCACGTTTGAGTTAGAGACAAATAACTTCCATATATCATTGCATTTTAATTTTAAGAAAACTACATTAGGTAAGTAAATTTGATTCCAATATCAGCTATCTTAGTAGTAAGCATAACAATATGGTTGTTGTCGTATTATAAGAACGGAATAATTATATTTGTAGCTCTGAATATACACATATTATAAGATTGCAGATACACGAAAGTAAGGATTCAGTTGCACAAGTGGGTTTATTTCAACGTAACAGTAGCTTATGGGTATTAATATGTTTTATAATCAAAGACAATAAAACGAATTTACTAAAACATAGTGTTCCCTATAATCGTTTTCACAGACCATAGTCAGCATTTAATATTTTAAATCTGACAAGACAGTGTCTTTGAAAGCGGACTCGAAGTCTGCTTCATTTGTTTTGTCTTAACGAGTTTGTAACGTTTATTCACAGAACGACTCCTTCGTTTGCATTCGTAATATTTCCTTTAACAACTTCTTTGCTCGTATTTATTTAATACACTGTACAAAGTTGAAAGTGTTTTTTAATCTGTTTACGAAATGTTTCTATGGTCTTTTCAACGGGATGCGTTAATGTCTGAAAAGATCTACGATGAATATTTTGTTGTTATTTATTCTTATACTAGCTTACCGCCCGCGGCTTCGCCCGCCTTGCCTAAAACTTAATCAATTATATACTAAACTTCCTCTTGAATCACTCAATCTATTAAAAAAATACCATATCAAAATCCGTTGCGATGTTTTAAAGATTTAAGCATACAAAGGGACATATGGACAGAGAAAGCGACTTTGTTTTATACTATGTAGTGATGATGAAAGTAGGTTTACGCGATATGTGCTTTATAATTTCAATGTTATCGTTATCGTGAAACGAAAAATTTCCTTCTGCACACAATTATAGTTTAAAAAAAATAATAAATATTTAGATAATCTTCTTCGGTATGTGTAAACAAAGATTTTATGGGCGGATTACGCGTATAAGATTTTCAATGCATGTAGGTATGTTCATTTTAGTGTAGTGTAGTATTTTCAAAACATGATAAATTTATTTTTTTCTTATTGTAAAAGCAATTTCTGAACTTGTTACCAAATAATAAATAAATAATTGAATAAAATTCATCAGTCATTAATTTCCAATGAAATAATGATTTCAAAATACACATGGACATTACCTACTTTCAAAGGGAATTTTATAGTAAACGAACTCGTCAACATTGACTATTTAACACGACCAAAGCACATTTAATTTACCGCTCATTTATTTTAAATTGATGTACTTAATTAAACAGAAAATAAATATTTATATTAAAATACTACTTTTATTATTTTTAGGTATTGCCGCATTGGAGAAATGATGATAATTCCGTGAAATTAATTTTAATATGTGTCCCATGAATAACTTTAATATTAACATCGGGAAAATATATTTTCCATATATTTTTAATATCGTCATATCGTATTAAGCGTATAGTATATTAAATATCTCGCCAAAGCGAAATAGGAGTTATTTAATAGAATAGGAAAATAATCTCTTTGAATTTCTGCGAATAGCATAGCATTAATCCGTTATTAAATTATTCATCAGTGCATATTATATCGTAAAACTGGACGCATCTTTAACTGCTTTTCTCAGTGATATTTAAAACCTTTACAATTTAAAAATATTCTCAAAACATTCTACTCGTATATTATTTTAATAATAAATGCACATTTTTAAATACTACCTACTTATAATCCAGTAAATAAGGTACCTACAAAGCACTCAGCGAGCTGCTTCGCGAAGAGAGAATAATGTATGTTGCTCAATTTAAGATTGTTTTACGTACGCTAGAAAAATAAAATTAAAACGTTTGAGCTGCAGTTTGTATTAAAGAAGAAGAGATTTAACAAGGATTTAGCTAACGGCTAACGCAGGAGCTTGAGCAACGGGCAATCACAAGCGAGTACGTAGAGTAATTTATGGCGCGCACTTAGCGGGTCGCGAACATTGCGGTACAGCGAAGTCTGATACTAAAGTGGCCACTTGCTTAACAACTACCTAAGTCTGCGACTAAGCCCGCTCTTAAAACTCTTCATAACCTTGAGCATATTTTAGAACATCGACTATTCCTAAGAACGCTTTGATACTTACAAACGCTGCATACCTACGTATAAATAGACGATTGATCCGGCATTGGTTTTCCTAGTGGGTTAACCAGGGATACTGGATAAATGCTTACTGAGTTACTGCGCTTTATTTTTTTTGTGAAATCTACTTTGTACATCTGAATTATTGTGCATTATGTGTTACATAAATTAATTTTGAATTTTAATTTGGATTAATTTGATACGTAATAATAGTTTATCACGATCACTCATATGATCGCTATTGATGTGTAAACAACTACATTCGTACAAGGCTACAATAGTGTCGTAAATAACCAGTGAAAGCAACACATCGGGGAAGGCGAAGATAAAACGATATATCTATCTACTTATCTTGACTGCCAACCACCAACCATTGCAACTTGCTTTGGGATGAATTCAATTCGAATGAGTAGCTCGGTGAAACTACTTGAACGCTAATAAATGTCCAAACAATAATGTTCCAATGTTTTTGATGGTCTTATGAGATTTAATATTTTCTCGAGATTTTATGTGAAATCAAATCGATTATATGGTTCACTTACCTACTAACTTGTAATGACATTAGTTTATTTTTTTTTTAATCTAATATATTTTCTTAGTATATTTTACAATCCATTTTATACTTAATTGTAAAGTTAAGTTTAGTAGATACATACACATCGCTTTACTGTATTACGTAACAACCTTCCATTATAATAATTGTGTGCTCTAAACAAGGAACAATTACCTTCGCATGTAAGTATCGAAATTGATAGACGCTGAAATCGTACTTTAATAGCCGTAATTAAAGCAACCGATGTAATATTAATATGGAAATACAATTTTATACAACAGAATATTTCAGAACAGAGCTAGGAGTAGTTGAGGACTAGTCGAATTAGATTAATTGTGTTTGTCAGTTAACTATAAAAGATGTAAATATTTTTAAATGAGTCAAATGTGAAAAAGAAGTCTTAATAGGATTCAGGCCGCGGCTCTAGTATAAGGACAAAAGTCGGTTATAGTGATTTTACTATCTATGACTAGGATAGTTTCAGTAAAAATTATGAAATACATAATTTTTCTTTATGCTTATACAGTAGGAAAATAAAAATGTTCTACAGAAATAACTTAGCATCGAGATATCTGAGGAAACATACATAGGCATTTTTTTATTATGTGCAATATGTGCAAATATTAAACCTTTGTAATAAAATAAAAAATGAATTTGATACAATCAAAATCAACCTGCAACCCTGATTATATTTTGGAGGATCATCATACATGTATTATTATTATCCTTATTAAGAAGAAATGAGTAACGCTTCCTCTATATCTTTTTCTTTATCATCGTAAATAGGTAATTGGCCATTATGGAGGTCACACATTTTCTCATTCTATGTTAACGTTATATATTAATTATTATATAAGTATACTGTTTACACGATATTGTAACGAAGAAATTATTTACATTATTTTTTGTGCTTTTACAAAACCAAACGTGAAATAAATAAACTTCAGCCAACCTATGAACTTTCTATATAGCTATTATTATAGGTACTTCTTTATATTATTCGCCTGGGCCAAAATATATTGCAATATAGCGTAAAGGCTTCGAGGCCGCCTATACCCAAAAAAACATCGTTTCTAAACATCAAATACAAAGCCAGGAATTTTACATGTTCGACTATTGTATAATACCTACTACCTATGTCTAGCTGCTAGCATAGTATATCAACTTAACCATATTGATTTTTTTATCAAATGAAATCTTTACTTATTCATTATACGGACTCAATACTCATCTAAAAACGAATTAATAAAATTCAAGAACTGTGAATACTTTCAAAAATGTGTACGATAGATATAACAATATTGTTAAAGCACCTAGTAGAATTAATAAAAATTATCAAACAAATGTTATTAATGAGTTATAACATAAGAGACAATTCTGGAATGAATGGATATTATGATAATTTTCACTATTACCTACCTATTTGTAACATTATTCTGAAACAGTGATATAGGTACAATATATTGAATTTCATCCACAAAATGTAAAGTAAATTCAAGCTCTCTTTCTTTTGGCATTTTTGTTAATGTTGAAGAAAACTATTTTGTAAAATAGTTTTCTCCAGACAAGCTAAAAATCAAATTCAAATCCTACGTTAATACGTTGTTTTGGGTTTTAGTCTTGATTTGATAAAAAAAGGTAAATACAATGAATGAAAATCACACAATAACATTAGTAATATTATGTTATAATATTTTAATTATATAATATTATTATAATATTTGTAATCAACATCTGAAATCCCTATGCAGTAAAATCAATATTTCGGAAATGTTTCAAGTTTTGTCGCATAAAGTTTCACCCGGTAACAGAAGTAAATTAACCACTTTTATTTTGAATTGAAGAAAAGAAGAAATGCAGTTGAAATATATTAGTCTTTATTGCATACTCACGGAAATATAAATTTTTACGGAGCTTTTTATTATTAAGCTGTAAAACGGTATCAAATTTCATATCTATCATTTGCACAAAGTGATATCTTGTAGGAAATAATAGAACTCTATTTTTAATTTTCGTGGATTTATTTAATCGTTATTGTTCCTACATAGTTACCAGGACAAACAAACAAAATTTTTATACAATAACATAATACATGCACACATGTACGAAAAGCCGGCCTTAATGCTCAAAAGCAATCTCTTCCTGGCAGCCCTATAATCTTATAACATTCCTGAAGCTGAAAGAATCAAATACTTTTAAAACAATTTCAAAATCTAATCTAGGTGGGTGCCATAAATTATTTGTTTGCTATTTATTCGATTTTGTTGGCACCGACTTTGAATTCGTAACTGTAGTATTTGCTATGAAATAAAAAAATAACAAAATCGGTCGGAATTATTGAATCTCAGATTTACGTTAAAATAATATTATATGGACCGAAATCATATAGAAAAAAAAAATGTGAGCCGTCATGGGACGCCTGGCAGATGTGAAACATCGTTCGGTTTACAAGTGAGCCTATAGATGTGTATAGCGTGGCGACCCGTCGCCATGGCAAACGTCGCCACGTCAACAATTCGGTTTACAAGTGAGCCTATAGATGTTTCACATCAAAATACATTACTACATATCCAATAGCTATTACATTGAAAATAGTTTTAGGAAAATCTTATGATCGAATTTTCAAAAACAATTCCTGGGATTTTCGAGGCATTCTCCGAAAGGACTGTGTTACCCAGATTTGCAAATGATTTAAAAAAAATATTACTATACTAGCGACCCGCCCCGGCTTCGCACGGGTGCAATTCTGATACTAAATACACTACAGAAAAACTGTGAACGTTGTATATAAAAACATAGCGGCCCGCTCCGGCTTCGCACGGGTATAAAATAGATAACCGGGCGGCCGGCCGGTACCGCCGCAAACGCTACGTCCCGCAATTTTTAAATCTGTAATATCTTCGAAAATATTCACTTAAATCATACGGTGTAAAGGGCCATATAGATCTATATTAAATGAACAATGTATTCAAGGTATTTAATTGGTTAAGGATTAATGCTGTATTGGTTAAAATCGCATCGAAAATTAGCCATTATTTGTCGTAAAAAGTAAATGACAAAAAAAAGTTATTGTGGGTTATCCATAAGAGATAGACATATACAATCGCGGACTTTTCTGTAGACCTTTTCAATGTGTATAATACTTAGTACATTATTTTGATAAAACCCGTAGGGTTCAGCCTGCGTTTGCAATGTAAGCGGAAAAATGTAATTTTTTACGACATCACATTAGAAACCTCAAAAATAACAGTACTTCTCCACTATTTAATGGATGTTATTATACATATAAACCTTCCTCTTGAATCACTATCTATTAAAAAAACCGCATCAAAATCCGTTGCGTAGTTTCAAAGATTTAAGCGTACAAAGGGACATAGGGACAGGGAAAGCGACTTTGTTTTATACTATGTAGTGATATTTGTATTTACATTCTCGCGTGTAAAGTTATGATAGGCCTCTGGTTATAATTCAAAATATACTTTTTCATAAAACTGAAAATCAATTTAATATTTCACGCTTACTAAAGCCACTGCTCTTTCATGAAAGCAAATCATGCTTTTCGAAATTATAATAGAAGATCACAAAGATAATATTTCGCACAGTTCAACGATTTTGTGATGAGTTTCATATCTACCCTATATTGGCTGTTCTGTGTATACTGTATACCTTTTAAAAATTGCAACCTCTCATTTTACCTATTTCACGCGTTTCCAAATGATATTCGCTTTTGTTCTTTTTAAATCAATTTTAACATACAGGGAAAATATATTGCGCGTTTAGCGAAGGCAGTATGTTCAAGTTGATAGAAATGAATTGGTGAAACCAATAGAATATTTTAGTTCATACAGCTGAAGAGTCGCAACCATGTTGACTGCAGCTAGACCGGATTTATTAATACATTAGGAGACTATACAAATATATAAGAATTAAGAACAATTCGTGTTGATAAAAGAGACATAGACAATAAATTGTTCTATACAGCCTCTGTACCTACAAAAACAGATTTAATTTAACGAATGGTGAACGGTTTCGAAGAGAACTGAGCTATACTGGGTTCTACTTCCCATGCAGAATAAAGATCACATTAATCACATTCATGACAGAAAAGAAAAAAAAATAATAATAATCTACAAGAGTCCGTAAAGAAAATCCATCAAAGAGACAGTTGTGTAAGTTCATCTTGACCATAACCCACAAGGGGACACAGGACTTCACTTTTAGCTTAATTTCAACTATTAACACGATTAGCTCAGTTTATAAACTACCTTATCTATCTAGGAGTCAAGCTATTTGCTAAAACAAATAAATTGGCAAAGTTTAACTATTAAAACTTTGCGAGTAAGGAACAATATGAAGAATTTCAGATGAAAAACAAGTGCATGTGACCTCCGTTAGCACAAAAGGCGTGTTGTTTTTCATTTCGTCATCAGGAAGTCTGAAAGCTGCAGATGCTAATCTATATAATATCTTTCGTATTTATTCCCTTTTATGTTTGAGGATATATCTCCATAAATCAATAAATTTTTGGAAGATACAGTATTTTTAATGCTGTCCTATACGTCATAATAAAGTGTTAATATTTATTAAACTATCTATGTAAATCTCTACAAACGATAAACTGTAGAATTATAGATATAATATGTATGTGCATTATAGTTTTATTATGATAGCTAAGCATACACTTATAATAACATATAGAACAACTTGTATAGTATGTTTGTTACAAAGAATTAAGAGTTATAAATTATCATTACAAGGTCACGCACCAATAAAACTGTCAAGCCAGCTTCAAGTGAAAGAATCGTTTCCTAAATACGAGCATGAGTTGCAGGATTCATGAACAATCAATTATGTATCGACAGCGCTCAATTCCTCAGTCCTAATGGTGTGTAAACAACGAGGAAAGTATTATTTATAATAAAAATGTTTCAAGGTGAACTAGGGCTGTCAATAATTGTGCCCCGTAATCTCTTTTCCATATAATTATTATGTATCGTCTTAGTTTAATCATTTTTACTCAATGAGTTCATTTAACAGTCTTCCACAAAATTCCCGATATTGTAATTACATAATATCATACACCATCTTTTCATTTCATTACCTCTTGATAAATCTTTTTTGTACTCCCCATATCCAGCATTCTCTTTTTCTTAAAAAAAAAACAAGGTATTGTAATTTCAAATCTTTATATTTCTAATAATAGTGGGATAAAAGTAGAAGTAACCTGATAGTTAAATGTCAAACTAGGAGCCAATTTAATTAACTTTCTAACACGGTCTGTTATGATTGACATTTTCATTTATATAACATAATATTATATTGTTAATTAATATTAAATGGAGGTGGCGATGTTCAACCCTTAAAACAGCTTGTTAATTTAAAATCTAATCAAAGTTGGAGGTAAATCTGAGAATAGTTTAGCTTAGTTCATTAAGAAGTGCAAGTTTGTCGATTACGTTTAAATGAGATCGATATCGTCTGACTTTGTCCTATTTACGTATACATATCTACCTGAAGATTTTTAAACCTCCCTGCTTTTTGATTTCTTCCTCACAATTGGATTACTGCTCTAATTCTACTATGATTATTGTTTAATTGAATGCCAAGTTTAATGATTCATATTTCATTTATTCTTTCCGAAATGATTATGAATACAACACTTTCTATCAAACCTGCAACTTACAATCTTTTTATGAATACAACAGTATAATATCCAAATTATTACGTTAACATTATTCAATTGAATCATTTATTTTATAAAGGTAGAAATTAATTACCAGCTCTATTACATTTAAACTTGTATTTATCTCAATTCTTCTTCATTTTTGTTCGGTGAAGTTGAATAAAATTATTTAGAATTGAATCAATGTTAAATTAATTATCTTTATTCTTTCTGTAATTTTATGTTTTACCAAAATAACTACTATGGCGTCGCATGTATGGTTTTGAATTAACAAATAGTAAGGGTTTAATAAATATTATAAAGATTTTGTAGGTTCAGTCCATAGGCTCGCGTGGTAAAAGGTAGCCTACTTAGTATTTAATGCCTAATAAAAATAATCTGCACATCAATATCAATGTTTAGTGAAATCAAATATCAATTCAATTATGTTATTAGATATTACAAAATAAATTCTCAATACTAGGCTTTATAATATTAGTATAATGATTTTCCAACCCGTATTATATTTACACATGAAATTGAATTTTTCGCTAAATACACTATTAATTGGATTTAATTACTTTAAGCATTCGAACCAGCATAAGGGTACTTGTGCCAAGTGTATGAATCAATTAATTTCCAATTTTTGTATTTACGGAAATTAATTAATCTGCACATATTATTTACAGACAATTTAATATTAAAACAATAAGTATATGAAAAAATTCTCATTTAACAGGATATTTTCAATGCAACGAATCCGATGCTTTGCTTCAGTGACTGCTTTTCTTTGGGAAAGAATATTAAAGATAGCTTTCGGATGGTTTATCAAATCTTAAAATTGTTATACATAAACTTTAAAAAAGTAAATACCGCAATGGCACATGTTGTTTTTATCGATCAGTTATTTCATACAAGAAAATATAACGTTTTCACTGAAATTAAAAGAATTAATTCCTTTTTTTTTGCAACTAGAAAGCAATTTATTTGTATTGAAACGTGTGTTAACTGAGCAAAACAGCCAACATTAATAACTAATATAATTTTCCGCTGCACTTAATAATTGAAATTAATTATTGTGACAAACTCGATTATCCTCTACGCGCCACATTAATTAAACACACATTATAATTGCGATTTAAGAACTTGCGTATACATATGTATAACTAGATGGTTCTTTTGTTTTGCTTTAGATGTGAGGTAAAAATTAATTGTATTAATATAATACTCAGAATAAAATACAGTTTTAATTTCATGATAATAAATACTAGCTGTCCCGGCAAACGTTCTGCCTTACTCTTATCACTTAGGGGTATTAAAAATAGATGATTTCCGATCCTCAAACCTCACCGATATGCACAAAAATTTCATGTGTATCGGTCCAGCCATTTCGAAGGTGTATGGTAACTAGTATTGTGACGCGAGAATTTCTTGTATATAGTCATAATATTCTATAATATGTATTACTGGACAAAGGACTGGTTCTTCATCGTCTAAGCACACTTTGCACATACATCAATTTTCTTCCCAGGACCTTAGTCATGCTGTCTGTTTATAAAGTAGGCTGGCATCTAACCTTTTCACGTATATGCTACGTTTTGTTATTGTTATTTCTGATGTTTGGCTGTACACATACAAATACAGGTGGACCAAAAGTCCGTTTACATTTCAAACGATGATTTAGAAGAAACTATTTAAGTAAGATGAAATCTGTTTATTTATTTAAAAAATACATAAATAGGGATTTTATTTTTTTTTTAATCACATCGTCCATATGTGATCCTTCTCTATTTTACACTGCTGCAATCTGGAGCGAAAATTTTCAATGATGGCCTCACAAGTGTTTTGTGAAATGTTAATTCTCATTTCCATTCGAATATTGACTTTTAATTCATCAAGAGACACCGGATTACTGTTGAAAACTTTACTTTTAAGGTATCCCCATAGAAAGAAATCCATTGGGGTAGGTCCGGACTACGAGGCGGCCAGTTAATGTCACATCTTTTAGAGATCACCTTTTGTCCAAAAATTTCACGAACAGCGAGTCATTTAAAGTGTGGCATGTGGCCCCGTCTTGCTGAAACCACGTTCGTTGATTAAAACCATCGAATTCCTGTAGCGCTGGTGTAAAAAAGTCCTGTAGCATGGCAATATACCGCTCTGTATTCTCTGTAACAGCTTTTTCACGAAAATACGCTCTTAGACGCTCTACGTTTTCGGGGTCTCTTGATGTTCTAGGTCGGCCCGATCGTGGTTGATTCATTCTTGAACCTGTCTCCTCGAACTTTTGTACCCATTTCCTAATCAATTGAACTGACGGAGCTTCATTTTTACGCCGTATGTTGTAATGAACGCAAAATTTTCGTTGCGCTAGCGTGAAAAAATCGCTATTGCGGTTGTGCTCGCGCACACAGAATGCTCGTTGCTTGTCGCTGAACGAATCCATGGTACTGAATTCCCATAGACCGCTCTAGCACTACGTACCCCTCTCGCCCCAACCCGTTGTCGCTGCTTGTGCCAGCTACCGATTAAAATTTAAACGGACTTTTGGTCCACCCTGTACATTCGTTAGTAATTCAGTAGATCTTTTTTTTGTTCATTCAATAAAAATAATACGTAGAAACTCTATCTAATTGTATCATTGTACGATGTCAAATTTTATTGTGATTCGATGGAAAACTAAATAATAATTGTAATAAAAAACAGTTATAGGGTAAAAAATTAATACATAATATAAATTACGAAAGACGATCCACTTAAGGTGGCGCCTGGGTACCCACTTTAATATGTAAATGTAATTATAAATATCCTCATTATATATGAGTTCAATTCTTTCTCTATATCTATACTAATATTATGAAGCTGAAGAGTTTGTTTGTTTGTTTGTTTGAACGCGCTAATCTCGAGAACTACTGGTCTGATCTGAAAAAATATTTCGGTGTTAGATAGCCCATTTATCGAGGAAGGCTTATAGGCTATATATCATCACGCTAAGACCAACAGAAGCGGAACCACGCGGGTGAAACCGCGCGGTACAGCTAGTAAATAATAAAATCCATGCGAGGGTATAGATCTCTCTCATCGTCCAACTGTTTACACGTTAATTATGTAAGCTTGTTTAGTAAACAAATGCAATAGATAAATCATTGTTTAGTCTATCCTATTTATTGTTTTACTTCTAGGTAATTATTTAAATTAACAGTTATTAAAAAGATAAATAATTCCCGAGAATAGTTTACTATCTTAAACACTAAAATCTTCTTCTTTATTAGACTTCTGTTTGATATCCTTTTACAAAACCTAAATGTAATTTCAAGATTTAATTTTACTGCTTCCGCAGTTAAAAAACAACCTTCCGATACAGAGATTACAATATGAACGTTCCATCACTTGAATTTGGTTCCCAGTAGAGCCCCTTCACTTGAACAAGTTGCCACTTAATATTTTCCTTCGAGGAAGAGCGAAAGCAGATCCCAATAGAAAACACAATATACATGATATTAATTCTCAGTAATCGCTTTAAACATTGTAACGTAATGCAACGCGATTATGAAGCTATTAAAGCTAATTTATTACTTTAGGCATAGAAAACGTGACAGGAGCAGGATAATCGGGGAACGATATCGCAATATTGATTAATCCCGGTATAATATATTTTGTTTTGGGGTTGACCGTTTATTTATCGAGTATAAATTATTACTCGTTTAAATTAAATATTGTTCCAGTTGTTTTGGACGGGATTTAGTTCGTAATTAAAGTGTATGGCTATTTTATTTAAATTTTGCTGGCTTTGTAATTATAGACTTTGTATCACGATCATATTAAATTATTGATTAACATGGATCTAATGAAGTGTGCTATCAAAACAAATAAATAAACAACCAATTTAGAGATAATTGCATTGTAACTTCATCATTTAAATGGGTTGCGTAATGTAATAATTTGATAGATACACAAAGCCGTTAGAGATATTTTATAGGACATTAATACTTGAATAAAAGATGTTAAACTTAAAAGATTACACGACACTGTAGAACAAGACAAAATGTTGTTCTGTTATACACATACTTTCTAAAACGGTAAATAAATTCACAAGTCGACAAAATGTGAAAAGATTTACAAGTGAAGGCCTTTGGGGATTTCGTATGTAACGAATTCTGGAGAGGCGGGACAATCCAATAACCCACATCTCGGTGCACGCACATTAAAGTAGTCTCCTGTACGATACACACGCACACATACACACGGCGAAAGGTAGACCCATGGTATTTGATGTATGTGTAATATGAAGATATGCGAAAGAATATAAAACAAAGCTTTACTATTGCTATTCTCAGGCGCTTAAACCTATAAAAATAGCGAAAAATGTTTTCAATATAATGAAAAAAACTGAATCCTTCTTTAACTGATTTTCCGACTTATTTCATAATTAAATAATGAAAACGTCGGCCCTAAAACCCAGACATGTCACGAAGGGATTCGTTTGTAGAGAGAATACTTTTTATTAAAGCTTGAAAGTAAAATGATGTCGTCACGTGCGATTCTTTCATAGATCATATTTAACGCTATCTCACAAGTATAATATTATGTACGTACTATAAATACGAATTTTGTGACAAACACTTAAAAAAACCAATTAGACTTTGAAATTATTTTAAAATTTTCAATTATACTGTTAACGACAAAGTAATAATTCAACTTTTAAAATATTCACGACCCCAATATTTATATAGCTTTAAGCAAAGAGTTTCCAAAAACGGAGCATGTAAATCAGTATTCAGATAAGCGCTTAACCTTGATTCTCATTTTATGAAAAAAAAATTGTCGTTAACAGTTTAAAAGACATTAGATACTATTTTACAATTTTACCAAAAATTACATTTACATTTAAATAAATACAAAACTTTTGAATTCAAACAATGTTCGTGCCATTTATATATTTAAAACGGATCAGAGAAGCCGCATCAATGTTATTCAAACTCAGTATCAATGTTACATGTTGAATTTAACATAATATCGTTAACTTTGTTGTTTTCTCCACATTGTGTTGAACGACACAGAAACAGTTGAAACAGTCTATATACGAATTATTTATTATTTAACCTCAATATAAACACGTACGTTAATTGTGTTTCGCGTGATCATTACATTTAAATATACCTTTTAATTAAAATTTTAATCTGTTGCACAAATACACGTGGATGTATCGTACGTGGATGTATATATCAACGCATTATATTATGTAACATTTTGTAATTTATACCTATACCAGTTAAAACATTGTATCACAGAAAATATAATACTGATTACATTGAACTAATAAGTAGATACAAGTGCTAAATGACCTATTACATTTAATTAATTAAAACAATAAAAATCTACTTCTCAACTTATGAGATAATATATTTAAGTAATATAAATTAAGAAATCAATATGTATTGTTTTACATTACTTGATCGCAGACAATATAATTGAAACTGTATTTAGTTCAAGAAAAGCGGTTCCAGTATAAGGGGATACATGCGGAGAATTTATTTGGTGCGATGTTGGAAACTTTAGCT
>CAJQZN010037856.1:0-22942 GCA_907164685.1 Colias eurytheme | reverse complement strand
AAGAAAATATTATTTACTATAGCAAATACATAATTGTCATTCTAAATATAAATGGCGAAAATGTTACAAACTAAAAAAAAAATTAGGCTCGCCGGTACAATAATTACCCACGATTTGAAACTTGGTGATATTACTGTGAAAAGTTCATATTATTTCTTGTCCATATTTTTTTTTTTGCAATTTCAAGGCAATTCTCAAAACTTAAAAACTCCAATATCTCAGAAACTAAGTGACTCCTCACCCCCCCCTTTGGAGGAGGGATTCCCACCACTCCCCCCTCGCCTCCCCCCCCCACAAAAACCTTAAATTCGAGGGTTGTATTTGTACACTTCTTCCAAAAATTATAACAGGGAAAATTAAATACATTTTACTTTATCTTATTTTTTTTTGCATACCGTACGGCCGTGTGTGAGCGAGAGGGAATGATAAGCGCCGCCATTGAAGATTCGTTTCTTTAAAGAACTGACTAATACTAATTGAGTTGCACTGGTCAATGATGTCTATACCTTCATAATGGTATACAAAAAGATAGGTAAATAAATATCAGAGAAATATTTTAGAAACTCATAAAGGATTATATACCATTAGCAGAACCCAACATTAAATATTGTAGGTAATATCTGTTGTAATTTGTATCCCAGATTACATTACAGTTTTAATAAGTCCACCGACGGGAGTGTAGACTGAGGCTTATAAAATTAGAATTACATTTATATTGTAAAACATTGGGCCCCTAGCCTCGTGTAAAAGAAACGAGCCAAAATACAGGTATTAAAATAGACAAGAAGATGGAAATACATCAATAGTGAATATGAATATATCAGCAAACATGAATGATACCTTCGACAATGATACCGATTACACTGACTATAGTGATGACAATGTTACTTATAAAAATTGGATGGTCACTGATCTACCAGATATTGAAGAAGATATTATTCCTGTCATTGGTGCAGGAACTATTATAGCGTTATTTGGTGTTGTCATCTATTATCTAACTAACGTTGTCAACAAAAAGTGCTTCAAGAAACCAATGAATGTGTATGATAAGATCAATAAGAGACGTTTGCTGTTTAATTGTGTGCTCATCTTCTTGTATTTTTGTTACTACTCTAGCGTTAACGTAGAGAGTTTTGTTCCTTACCGACCTGTTGTGTATCACACAATTTGCTGTGTCAACTTGTGCCCACCTTTGCTATCCTTGTGTACATCATTAAATATATTCTGTGATGTCTTTATATACAATTACAAAGACCATCTCTTCACGATGCGACAAGTTTTGAGATTCTGCATGTTCTCCATGATTTGGGCGCAATGTTATGAGAATTTTATGATTGTTTTGATATATTTGTTGGAAAATTCATTTAACGTAGCCCCTGCTCTCAGACTGACGTCCATTTTGTTGATTTTATCTGTGCCTTCGATAATACTCTTAATATTGTTATTTTATAGGTTAGCTGGTGTAAAATCAAGTTGGTATTCACCATCAACTTTACTTATATTGCATTTATTTATAATAGTATCGAGTGATTTTGTGTTAGTAATATTTAAAAATGTCAATAACCTATCGCACGATTTGTATACAAAACGTATTTTTGCTGTGTTATTTTCTTATCGAATTGTGATTGAGATTATTTGGTATGTCGTGTACCGGGTTGTAAGAGATAGATTCGTGGACACCTAAACGTGAGCAAATACCTATTGTTATTATTATTGCAAATAAGATAGAATATACTAATTAGACTATAATATTATTCTACACATAAATGTATCTGAAATCTGAAGTAGGTATGAAAAGCTTGGTATCTAAAATACATTAGATATTTATAATATCAAATTAAATGATAAGAAAGTTAATTCAAAATGGCTTCCTATGAAATTGTAAAATATGATGTATGATTCTTAAATACATACGAATAGATAAGAATAATTATAAATGCTAATTATTTACCTACTCATTGAAATATATACTTACGTATAACGGCGCAGGTAACCGTTGCAGTTTATTATTAATTGGTGGGAATATATTATCTGTGCTTATTTGAATAAAGAATAAACATCGCGAATCGGCGGGATTTTATGGAAATGTGGGTAAAATTCTTTAATTAAATTTTAATCTATCCATCAAATTGTAGGTACTTAACTACTTACTGACATTACAGTCCAAACAAAATGTTAATTTTAGTGTTTTCCTAGAAATATTAGATAAGATTTCACATAATTAAGACTAGTAGCAACGCAGTAGGTACCTACGTATCCCCCCAACGGTCCAGGCCTTGTCGCGGCGGAGGGGCTCAGTAGCTCAGAGTTATGGCCCTCTGAGTGAAGCGAAATTGGACCAGCGAGGGGCTGAACGGCTGGTTTAGAGTCGGGGAGATTCGACCGGCCCGACGGCCAGGGCTAGGTGTGGCCCAGCGGCCGCTGTGTGCGGCGTGGGATGGCGGCCAGAGGCCGTGGCTTGGCGGACCCCGTGTCCACTAGGCAAAGGTGGCGCTGAACGGCAGTTGGGGTTGGAAAGCCTCGACTGACCCGACGGCAGAGGTCCTGTTTGTGGGCCAGAGAGGAGCCGGCTTTTATGCGGCGGTGGAAGGCGGCCAGTGGTCGCGGCGCGGCGGGCTCGCTGGTTTAGCAAGCCACGCCGTGCAGCGGAGGGCGGGATCCCGACGCGTCATTGTGATGACGCGCGGAGACTCCTGCAGAGAGGTGTGGGGCGGCGGCCGCTGTAAAACGGCCGTCTGCCAACTCGTAATCCGGTCCGTGGGGCCGGACCGAGGGCCGCCACCTCTGGTGAGGTGGGGGCTGCGAGGTAATCTCTATAAAAGTGCGTCGGAGGCTCCCCCGACGTGTATTTCACACATCGGAGGACCTTCCGGCGTGCACCCTCCGGCCGGTCGGTGATGGGGTTGGGGGTTCGGGGGAACGCGGATGATGGAGCGGGGAAAAATCCATTGTCTGCGCGTTGGTGGCGTAAGCCTTCGTTCCAGCAGCCACCAGCGAGGGGGGTTCTAGTGGTGGGCCTGGAAACGGGCATCTGCTGGGCGGGACACGCGGTAGAGTCGTAACCGTTCCCGCAGTTCCGTCCAAAGCAGCACGATGGAACAGAGTGGGGTTTTAGTCGGTAGGAATCCGACATAACCACGGCTCCATCCCCGGGAGCCGGGGGTATCTAAGAAGATTTCCCCACTATAAAAAAAAAAAAAAAAAAAAAGGTACCTACGTATACTAATTGATATTTACATTAGAACCATGAAATAAATTTTCCTTTAGTTTTTGTACTGCAGAAAATTTTACATGTAGGTATAGTGTATTGTATACCTACTCATCGTACCACATCGCATTTTTTATTTCAACCGTGTTTTATTTACAGGAATATTACTATACAGATTTATAGTGTAATGAGATTCGGACTTTATAATAATATTTTGTCTATCCATCTATCAAGCATCTATCATTCTTTATTTAATAAATCATAGCGTACAAAATTATTTTGACAGTTCATTTCTGCCAATCAATTGCAAAAATATACCGAATATTTAGAGCTTTAATTAAAAAAACCGCAGTAACTGATTGCACTTATCGTTTTGTCCCCTCACATCGTTATCTCACGAACAGAGATGTAAATTTTAATTGATTTATTGAGTGTTGACAGCTTACCTGGCCAGCATCCGGACTTACTCCAAATATAATAAATTACAGAATACCAACACACGATAGTGTATGATCGATCGCGGGCCCCTAATCGATTTGACAAGTGACAGCCAAGATGGCCGCCCAAATGTCAAACCAGATGACTTTATTGTGCCTGGTAGCATTGTCGCGGTATACCGTTATATTGTTAGTGTTGATATTGTGAAGTTATATAGAAATGGTATGAATGGAGTGTGTTATGTATTTGTATTAATGTTTTTGAAACCGGTTAACTATGTGATAGTAGACGCCATAAATTGTTAAGAATGTTGAAGAACCTATTCTCTAACGTGTAGATACAGTCTACAGGAATAATTTTATTTTTAATTTAATTAACTACCTACATTGTATTTGATTTTTTTTACATAATGTGTTTCCATTTTCTTAATTTTACAAGTTTAAAGCTGAAACTGTGTCTTGGCTTATTTTGAATATTTAATAAATATTTTAAGAAAGAGACAAAACTTACAACACGATATAGGTAAACCATAATATCTCTAGTATATAAAACTACCACAGACCAGATTTATAAAATGTAAGCAAAAAATCAACATTCGCGAACATACCACAAAACAGATTTGAGGTGTTCGACCGATATGAGTTAATCATAAACATACAGATAAATTCTGAATCGCACTGACCCAAGGAATGGACAGTTACCTACTGTTAAAAACTTATAATTTTTACTAATAATCATTAATCTGAAAGCTGAAGAAGTTAAATAATAAATATAAAACCAAGACACGGGCCTTATTATTTAAATTTTAATGTAGGTAATCTTTTGGGAAATCCAAATACGGCATCGAAAATGAGATTCATTAATTTTGTCATGAGCGATTGAACTTAAAATTTTAGTAGGTGTCTAAAATTATATAAATACTAAATAGTATTGTCCACTTTATAGAAAAAAAATGAACTGAGTTGTAAAATTTACATCATTATCCTTAAAAGAAATAGATAACAATAACAACACAATAGAGATAAGTTTTTATCATAGATGCAATGAAAAATAAACTAGTATTTGTGATGTTGAACCGAGAAAATATATATTTGAGTTATCCTAATAATGACTTATATCTATGAGGTACTGTTTCAGAATTTTTCAGATAATTAAGACATACATATATAAGGCCTATTATAATCTTGCCTATATTAGGTATAATATAAGTAAAATAAAACTAGGTAACTATAAAACTACCGTGAACTAATATTCTACGCAGAAATTATTATAAAGCTTTCTATATTTGCGTAATTTAAATGATTACGATATTCCACAATTAGGGCCGGCGCCCACTGCCGGCACGGCACGGCATGGCACGGCAGAGCATCCCG
The DNA here is from genome assembly GCA_907164685.1 of Colias eurytheme. Classification (NCBI taxonomy): domain Eukaryota; kingdom Metazoa; phylum Arthropoda; class Insecta; order Lepidoptera; family Pieridae; genus Colias; species Colias eurytheme. The sequence goes on along the minus strand of CAJQZN010037856.1, from coordinate 17,923 downwards.
CGGCGTGCAATGGCATCCCGCGGCGTGCAGTGGCATCTCGCGGCGTGCTGCGTCATCCCGCGGCATTCAGTGGCATGCCGTGGCATCCTGCTAAAAGCCCCACTAATGCTGCATATGTTTCAACCTTATTTCAACTAGCTAGCAATTATAATTCCTCGACCCCAAAGTGACGCATACGCCTCGCGGAATGCAATGGCGCGCCGCGGCATCCCATGGAATGAAACAGCAAGACACGTCAGGCCGCCGCATCCTGCGGCGTGCCGCGTCATGCTGCAGCATCCTGCGACACGTCGCGGCATCGTGGCATCGAAATAAAGTAACTTGAATTCTAAACTGATTGAAATAAGATTCAAAATAACTTCATTAGTAATAAAAACCTCTGCCCTGCCATGCCATGCCGTGCTGGCAGTGGGCGCCGGCCCTTAGTATTGATGTCGACATCAAAATTCAATAGGCCCTTTATATTGATTTTAAAATAAGTATAAAATATTGAAGGTCATTTAAAAAACAATTAACCGTACAAACTTATCACAGGTTTTGTAATAAAAACCAAAAATCTAGATCAATAAAAATCCGATGTTCCACAGATAAGATATCTTTTGATTTATTTCACATCGATATGGCAACCGCTGTCCAATTTGCTAATCATAGATATTATCACGCTAATCCTTGTGACGCAAATTGATAATTATATAAATTTCATAAATATTGAAAAAGATTTCACCATAATCAACAAGGAATATACGTTCGCGGTCAGACATGACTTTTTTTATCTGTGGTTTTGTTTTAAATTTTTTTCAGTGAAACTTCTTTAGGACGTTGAGAGTAAAATTTCATGGTCGCGTCATGGAGTAAGGCGACGATTTTGGTATCTTTGAATCTTGCTAAAGAAGTTTCACTTCTGACACGTGTGCTCGGCACACACGCTCCTTTTTTGTTCCTGATTGAAGAACATTTTTAAAAAAGCTTACAAATGAGATTGAATTAGCGATTATTGAAGATAAAATACGGTTTTTAAACCTTATTTTGTTAGTTCAAGGGAAAATTCATGAATCCTTGCGATATTACAAATAAAGCATGGCAATGAAGTCATTTGTTTGTTGACAATTCATTACTTTTCAATTAGTTATCCTAGGTATATTATGTACACTGTAGATACGAGTTCACACTCGTATACGCAGGGGATGGGAATGGCTCGTCACGTCGCCAGTAACTAGGGTAAACACACGTCCGCTCACGCCCGAGGCTGCTGCGTGACTCCCTAATGGCTGGTTCACACTTTGATTAGTGTGAGTGCAGGTGTGTAGTGCGAGTGCAAGTGTGTAGTGCGAGTAGTGTCCAATTCAACTGCGAGTGCAGGTGATTAGTGCGAGTGCAGGACAATGGTGAAATTCGCGACGCTACACACTACGCTAAACACTAAACACTAAACACTCCTGTCCAGACGTGTTTAGGCAGGCACACTGCGAGTGAGGGGGAAGGGAGGGCGCGCGGGACGTGGCTACTCGCAGTCCACTCGCAAAAAAATAGAACACGCTTCTATTCACTTTACTACACAGCCTACTAAACACTCGCACTAAACAGTCGCTGTCCACACGTAGTACTACTCATCACCTGCACTCGCACTAATCAAAGTGTGAACCAGCCATAAGTCCCTAGTCCCTGGCCTCCCCACTACCCGCGAACCCGAGACATCCGGGGATGTAGTGTAGTACCTATACTTTACTCAAACACTACATACACTATAGCTCATAGAGGGAAGAATGAATATGATCTGTTTTATCGAAAATCATATTATGCCTACAGCCTAGTTGATTGCAAATCTTTCTCTAGGTATCTTTATGTAAAACTCTCTTTGAAGATGTTACAGGTTTACTCAGTAAGCCTGGCCAAAATTTCAGCCAACAGAAAAGATGAGTACTTACTTAATTTCAAAATTTGCTTCAAAGTATAAATATTCTTTCTTATATTTTAACAAAAAAAAACCACTATTATTTGTAATGAATGCGTTTGTTTTGTGAATGGCGATATAAAAGGATCATTATAAGAAGTGGTCGGCAGCTTTGTAGCGATTATGAATATTAGTCGGATTAGTAAACGGTCAGCCAAGTGTCGGCCGAGGGGTTGCCTTGTTCTGTATAAATTTATAAACTTATAAAAATATAGGCACCTACGATAACTATTAACTACTTACATTATAGGTGAATGTGTTACGTGGGTAATATGAACCTAATTATTGTTATTAACATATTATGGTCCAAAAAAATTTACAGTCTAAATTACACCTCATGGTAACGGTAACTCATAACGGTAGCAATTTATCTGGAAAACGAAATTAAAACGGTTAAAGAATTCATCATGAAACAAGTAAATTATTAATTACAATTGGCTACCCGAATCATGACGTAATCTCCAATTTGAAATTCGAAAGGATTCATGAAACCACATAAAACGTATTATTAAAATTGGCCGCGCGAATCATGAAAACTTTAATTCGAATTTCAAAAGTTTGAAATTTCGAGCCCTTTTCTTTTTTAATACAACACATTCTTTTTTAATACAACGATGTAGTTTTCATTAACTAGATGGCGCTGTAATAAAAACTAAACTTCATAAAGATATTTCATTCACGTAAAAAACAAGCGGAACCCTAACGGAAGATTATTAATGAGTTATTCATCATATCAAGGGTCCTCCCACGCCGTCATCTGAGAAACAATGGCGTTATCGGAGGAATGCGTTTATCTTATATTGTAAGTGCTTTTATGTTGTAACACGGTTTACCTACTGGATTGGTTAGTGAAGACTTTTGGGTAATTCAGTGGGCTGAATGAATATTATTAATGGTTATTGTAAACGTGTATAATCTATTTTATTGGTTGGTTTTGAACGAAAATGTCATAAGACGAAATAAATAACTAAACTCCGTTTCACCGCACACCAAACAATTTTTTTTATATATCCACCTATGTATCTACATTTTAGTTATTTTACACGTTTCTAGATTAAGTTCTTTATAAATAGTTTGTTATTTAACCTGTAATCCATTCTCATAGACGGCAAAAAATCTTACGATATTACGGTATGAAATCACTACATAGTATAAAACAAAGTCGCTTTCTCTATCCCTATGTCCCTATGTATGCTTAAATCTTTAAAACTACGCAACGGATTTTGATGCGGTTTTTTTTAATAGATAGAGTGATTCAAGAGGAAGGTTTTAGTATATAATTTATTATGTTTTAGACAAAGCGGGCGAAGCCGCGGGCGAAAAGCTAGTAAATGTATAAATAGTATCTACTAAAAACAATATTGGATTAAAAACTTGAGAGATTAAAAATGCGACAGTTTCACAGATGCTTTTTCTTATATTATGTCCCTAATAGAAAGAAACAATAAATCCACTTACACAGCTGAAAATCTCGTTTATCTGAGGGTATCACGAGATAACTGCTATCGTATCAATGGAACTGATTTCCGGTATAATCGCATATTGTGAGTAAACTTTATATTTTTGTTGTTATCGACCACGTAGTTGTTTCCATGCAGATTGCAGGGTGATTGGCTAATCTTGTGAATAAGCAAAAATAATTTTTATTGCAAGGGAATAAATTACGAATGTATAGCGAATCCAGATTTTAAACGAATATACCTTACCTACTTCTCCTTTTCATAACAGCACTTGTTAACTATGAAAATCAACATTAGTTTTATTTATAATATTGGTACAATACTCAACTACAGAGCACGGAACCTGTGACGTTTGGTTCCACACGCGTGGGGTCACCACCGGGCCAACGGGATAGACCGAGAGATGCACATATTTTTACTTGTTAGATTATGTAATTATATTTTAATTTTGGGACGAAGTAGTTTGTGTGGATTTAGAATGCATGTATGTTTAGCCATGTTGTTGTATATTGTTCAATATATTTAATAATTTGCTTTTAAATTAAGAACGTAGAAAACAGATAAATTTCAGAGGCATAGATTATTTATGAAACATCATTAGAAATGATTTATTTAATTTTATTTCTGTATTTATTCTAACAGAGGAAAAGTTTTGTAGTTTATTTTGTAATACGCTTAAATTCTCAGAAGCTATTTCTTAAACACTTTGACATTAAACTCACATAAACCAACATACAATTATAAAAACTATATTCATCTCCGAGCCCTATTTTCGTGCTGGGTTCGCGTGCGAGCGTTTCGAGATCGCGCGATAAACGCCCTAACCTTAGCACCGAGTGGACTTCTAATCGCTTGAGCCTGTGCGCAAGTGCGAGTCATGAGCGATAGCGAAATAGTGTAGAAGCATATTGGAAATAGTGTAGAAAGAAATGGTGTAGAATGTGATCAAGGTAATTGAGTATTTTTACTGCCTTTCTCGTCTGTGACTGTAAAATGGCAAAAAATATATATATATACATACATATTTGAATATGAAAATTACTTAAATATTACAGACATTCAAAGTTTAGTATAATAAATGTAGATTATTTTTTAACAGGTAGAACTGGGAATATTATAATTAGCAATTAAAGCAGAGCTTTAACTGTCGATAATTATTAGGTTAAGTACCTCATTTTCAAATTTTTGTACAAGACCCAACAATTTCTTTTTCATACGTCTTCACAAAAAATTCCATACACGCCTAATCCTTCTATTAAACCACTAACTTATCCACCACATTTGCAAACCTAGCTTTAACATTAAATCCGCATGTACCTGTCAGAACCATAGTTCCTCAACCATCCCGCGTGACACCTGTCACACAGCCCCCAACAGTAGGTAATGCAAGTGACCACGTGACCACGTGACTTGCAAACGTTATTAGCTGACCACTTAATGAGCCCAGATTCGACGGCGCTTTAAAAGCATTCAGCTATTATGTAAATATCGTCGTAAAATTATGATTGTGGAGCTTTTTATCGTAATGACCGAGAACTTTGTTGCTGGTTGAGCTTACTTGTACGGGGCATAGGCATAGCCCGTACAATGTATCATAATACTGTGTATGACATTGTACATTTTAAGTCAAATAGTCAGGTAATCGAATACTGTATTATATAGTAATATCAATCATAAAGATATTGACAATTGATTTATCAATTTCAGTTCAATTAAACATATTTGCTTTTTGCGTATTCTATGGCTAAAGTCTGTGTTGTTCTATTTGGGATATTTTCATACGTTTAAATTACATTTAATATGAATTTTAACTATGTAAACTTGTTTTTAGAACGTGTGGTCCGTACCTATTTGCGCTTCTCAAAGAAGTCTAGTTTATTTATTTATTTATTTTATTTAAAAAACATCATATGCCATTACAGGACAATGCCCAATGCGACACAGATACAATTTTATTTTACAAAAGAAACTTATCTAACTTAAATACTAAATTAAAATTAGTTAAACAACTAATATTTGTATTAAAAATTAATATTCAATTTTACAACATTCAGTTCGAATTCCGAATATATAATGAGATATTTAACTTATCTCGATTAGCATTTGCAATAGCCAAACACAAAGTATTAATATTTTGATATTTAGTTTATCGAATATTAAAATATTGAATAGTATAAACGTAAACGTCAGCCTGTCTCGATGTGAGGCGTGATAACCGACGTGCCTGCATCATGTGTGGTCCGGTTTTTGCACAATTTGCGTGACTCGCCTATACAGAGCAACCTGCTTTGCTTGCGCGGAAATCCATTAGTTTTGTAATACATAGTAAAATCGTAAGTGTCTGGTCGATATGCTCGATAGTGACATATTGAACAGGAAAATTGGTTTAGAATATTTATTATTGTGATAAATTGTTCAAGAAAATAACACGATCTATGAACTGATGGAAAGTAAAGGGAGCGGCTGTCGTTATCGTGTAAGTGCTAGAAAACCTAGTAAGTAACTCGTATAAATATACTAGAACTACCACATACTATTAGCTTTGAGCTCTTTTATTATCTTTTTTTTTAATATCTATTGTAACTTTTTTTCTACTTGTAACAGTAAAGTGCAAGTCTAACCGTCTTTTTCAGATTGGCACGGAATAAATCACTAAAGCATTTTGAAAATATATTTTCTACCAGTAGCTACAGCCCATATTTGCTGTTTCACTGTGCCATACTAGTCACACTATTAACTCCATTGGATACAATTAATTCAATAAAGCAATAAATTAACCGTCTGTCAATTTGTCGTGTGAGCAGGGCGTTGTGACATTGTTAATATCACTGCTAGTAACGCCGCCGCGAAAAGCTAGTCATCGTGACTCGCGAGTCGCTTTTATAGGTTTAGTTGAAGAGCTGTAGGAGCTTTATATTTTTGATTTGACTATTTGATTTGTTCAGGCTTAGCATCAACATTAGTGTACAAGTTGTGCAGTGGAACGTTAGACGACTATTATTGTTTCAATCGATTTTATATTTTAGGTAGTAATACAAATTAAAATCTTATATAATTAATACTTGGATGGAATGGGATGATTTTAGTTAGATAGCAAGGCAAAATAAGCTTTAGCTTGTCGCTGATTAGCTTTAAGACCACAAAAATAAGGAAAACAATTCGGAATCAAGACAAAATTGTTCTTTTAGAGCTTAATCGCACCTGCAAAGCCATTTTAATTCTCTAGCCCTTTTAAAATGACAAAATCCTTCATCAGCTCTTCGTCTATAATGAATTTAAATCCAAGCAAACATTTGCCTTTTGTCATTGAACGCCAATATTTGGTTAGTCTCGGATGGAGGTCTCTGGAAGATCCACAATTATACCTTTACGTAACGCCGCCGTGCAAACATTCATCTATTTTTGGGATATTTTTGTTTGTCTGTCTCTCGTATATCATTATTAAGATGAAAAATTATGGTGATTTTGTTGCGGGATGAAAATTTATGCGGAAAATTAAGGTATTTTTTATGTTGGAATTATTATTGTAATTATTGGGAAAATTAGTATACCTAGGCATGCCAATAAGTAAAGATTTGTGTTCTAAATTTTACAAATTTGTTACCCTACGTTCTTGTTTCACTTGCAATAGCAATTTTTCCTTGCTCAAGATTAACTTACTTAAACAAAATATACACTCAAAATATCACAATTCAATAAAACACAATTTCTCATACAAGTAACAGACAGTGACACGCAAGCACGGTACACGCTTAATCCCCCGATATCCGAGCGGACAAGGGTGACAAACATTGTATGTGAAGTGTAGCGTGGCGGTCACGCGACGGAGTTAAGTATATGTAAGGATATTTCGAATGGTACTTATGTTTGAAAGTAAAGAAAATAAATTTACTTCCAATTCACACGTGATAGAAACGAAATGAAATATTTTAAAGAAACGAACTAGCAATGAGCAGATGAAATATATGTAACTTGCTGCCCCAGCCAACTTTGTTCTGCCCTATTGACTTTTTCTGTGTTTTCTCTCCACAAGAAGCACCTATGTGCCTACACAAAGAAGTAAAACTATAGCCGAATTGGTAGAGTCGTTCTCGAGTTTTAAGCTTAGTAACACATTTGACGACTCAATTTTTTTTCAAGTTATAACCTAAGAAAACTCATTTTTTTAATATTACTGAATACTCAATATCCGCAACTCCGCTACTGAAAGTGGCTCGACGGAACACAGTTGAGATAAGTTGGTAGTCCTCTATTGTAGTGGAAATCCGACATAAGCATAGAAATCTAAATAACAAGACACATAGAAGTGCTATAATGTCATAATTAGTATGAAAACCACTGTCGCCAAAATCCACACATTTAAAACGATATCTAGACAGTTCACACAAGTAAACTATGCCTTTTATTGGACAGCTTCATTTTAATGAAAACTAACATAAATAATAAATTTCGCATTTTAATATGTACCCTAACTCACGACTTTACGGTTTATTTTAGTATAACATCCCTAGGTACGTAAGATGTTTTGTTTCCTTTTGCTTAGAAACTTCAAATACGAAAAAGTTCGGCTACTCGACAACAGAGGGCGTTAATTTTTGATAGATATAACTTTTAACCTCAACGCATAGAAATAAGGTTGAAATTTCATTAACGTTCATTCAACGCTTTAGTGATGTAAGACTTCATCAGCCTTGTTATCGATAGTTAAGTGATAGTTAACAAATAAGAAATATATAGTTGTTGATTTTAATACAGTGGTAGGCTCATATCGTGGGCCCACGGCAGACTGTACATATAGGTATAAGAAATAAAAACATGTTATGTACTTAAATATTTATTTATCTATATATACAAATAATAAAACAGTGTCTGTACATTATATATTTAAAAAAATGGAGGGGGTTTAGAAACTGAGAGTTTAAATTTGAAAATCTCGAACACCTGATGCAGAACCGCGCCAGACCACCAAAAATTATAAGAGTTATAACAATTACTTAATGTACGTCTTTTTGTTGTGACATTGAAATCATCTTCTTTGAAATGTTTTGAACATATCCTACTATAGCCTGTAGGGAACCAATTTCTTTTCCCAGTCGCGGATATCCATTCGTCCTTAATGTCAGGACGGCGTTGTGGAAATCTACAAAGAATATATTTAACATAAAATAGTTTTGTCAACCTAAGCGAAGAATGTCCTTTACATTATGGCATTATTGTATATTTAATTAATGTGATTCTGTATCGACAGTAAAATTGTCCGAAAATGATTGTATCGATGTACTTAGTTTAAAAAGTTATATATCAGTTATAAAAATAAAATAGAATTCAAATTAAAATATAATCCAATTATTCCATCAGTCGTCATATTACGCAAAAAAACATCGTATTACGATATCGAAAAATTTTAACACATCACATCACTAGCTTGCGACTATTTACTCTTTATCGTTAACAATGCAGTACATTGCTTCTTGTAATTGTCATTTGATAACATCTGGCAGTTATAACAACCGACCTGTCAGATGTTGACAATAGTAAAAGGCAATGTATAGCTAAACGTGATGAGAGGAACGGTTGACTGTGTCATTCGTATTGCTTGTAAATATTGTTTAATTTTAAGGAAAAACGGCAATATTTATAAACAAAAATACTTGCCGGTGAAATGTTATTCCTTTATTAGTATAATTACAATTTATGGAAGAATTTCCGCACTGGGAAATGCTGCAACACACCATGTTTACTCACGCACGTGTCAGAAACAACTGAACAAGCGACCACCAAGCGACGAACAGACTTGTGGAATGGTAACCACCTGAGCGGCGACAATGTCACGCGCGCTTACGACTTCTAGTGTCTTGTTATTTAGATTTCTATGGACATAAGCCAGGGCTCTTTTGTCAAGCACCTTGGGTATGCCTAAATGCCTTCTTCACTTAAAAATGGACCGCTACATAAGATATAGAACGTAAAACGCCACCTAAACAAACCCCACGCGCACAAATCTTTAAGAATCTACGTGTATTGAAAAATTACACACACAAACATATTAAATGAATCTGACAGCTGTTAGTGCCATGTTGCGGTGTCAGCCCGTCAGGTGCCGTCAGTGAGGTCAACCCGCGTCTAGCAAATAATTTGATAGATTTCACTTTTAACGTCAGCTTCTATTCATTTATCTCAAATTGGTTTTTAACTGTTCATCGATCACGATTGCGTAATGCTTCAGGTTTTGAGTTTGAAAGGTTTAAGTTGGGTTGACGTTAAATTGTTACTGGTTATTTAAAAGAAAAATCATTTTAAAAATTGATTATACACAGAACGTGTTAATCCGAATTCCGAATTTAACCAAAGAAACATTTGTTATTTTAAACACCTAGCTACATAGGTTATACCCAAAACCAATGATTTTATAAGTAAAAAATGTGGATAGGCCACCACAACATTCGATCTCCAAAAACGGCTCACTAAACAGAACAGAAACATAAGACACTCACGTCAAAGTATGATGGCATGATTACAAAAGAGACAACACAAAAAGTCTAGCTAATTAGCCACATTTCGAGATTCCACTCCGCGCTAATAACCTATCTACACTTTTTTACTTACTATGTTGGTCAGATTCTTTTGAACAAGAAATTCTGACCTTTTTAAAACATTTTACATGAACCGAAATGCCTGCATCTAATTATATTTGGGTGTCAACGAGATGGGCCGATAGAGTCATCACTAGAACAATGGAAGGGTTGACGTATCTCTGTCGATGATCTCTTCACTTTACTGTTCCAACTTCCTTTTAATTTGCAGCTTTCAATGGCTTATTGATTTGTGTATGATGCTGTTTATTGAAGAAATAGGTTTTGTATGTTAGTCTAATGGAAGTTCGGAACGATTTGATAAGTTATCTGATAATTGGCACGAGAAAATTACTAAAACATTTGTGGTCAACTAAACTAAAAACGTTTTTAAATCTACTTTAGGCATATTTGTTAATTATTACGGTAAAGTAAAGCTTTCAAGCTGATGCACCAACTCAAAACTTTTTTCTTCTCTATTGTCTGCCTGATTGTACTTAATATAAAGCGATAAAATTTATTTGTATTCATATGCGGAAACGACTTAAAATAAAAGTATATTGGATTACATTAAAAAAATTATGATAAAATTTTAATGTCGGAAAATTATCCAGTATAATAAACACGAAGCGTATCGATACTAAATTGATTTTAATTTGTGGTTAACCACTTGTGAATCGTTGGTATTGAACATTACAGAAACACGCAACAAATTAGACGCTTGTCTTTTTAAAAAATGTCGGTATCGGTATTATTAAATTCATTAAACGCAAACTTGCATTTTCCTCATAAATAATTTTACAAGGTAAAAAAGATTATTTAGAATGCGATAAATAGTTTCTTTAAACAATTTATCCGAGGCCAAATTTCAATACTAATTTTATAAAGAGGATGTTTTGTTTATCTGATTGTTTGGTAAAATTTACGCGACTGAATTTTAAATAAATCTGCATTAGATTACCTACTAACACACTAGGTATCATAGACAATAATAATTTATCTTAGGTAACCCGGGCTAAGTCAATGGTAGGTCAATACAATATGTACCTATACAATATACATATCAATACTTATACCTATAATGTTTTTAAACGAAAATTTGTTTGTAAGCTCTTTGACTATCCCGAAATCTCCTTTAATTATTTTTACTCAAGGTGTGCCAATTATATTACATAATTTATCTACAATTACTGTGCAAGGAATTCTCTTTTCTAAATCGGTAAAATAGTCTAATCGTAGTGAAAATGAAAAATAGTCAAACAAAATTAATGAGGTAGGTATGTTAATTAAAAACCGACTAGTTGAAATAAGTCACGGAACGGCAAGTAGCTAATGTTAGCTGTCACAAATTAATTGGCCGTTAATTAAGCGATTCTTAAAATTAATTACTGTTTTGTTAGTACCTTGTAGGTAGGTCACAGCGGGTTTGGTAATTAGCGTTCTATGAAAGAGGATTTAAGTGATGGCGCGGGCGCGGGCGGTTCACATGAGATTTAAGACCTAAAATTGACTTATGAAAGACTGTGGAAACACAGCTTAGCGATTAAGTCCTAATTTTAGTTCAATAATTATAGTACTTAAAATTAAAATAAGGTTTGAAGTGTGAACTGAATTTAATATAGGTACCTAGTTTTAAGAAAACTTTAGAAGTTGTTAAGTATTTTTTGGGTAATTTTAAATGATTGTGTGAAAGTTAAGTGCCGCCCTTAGATTAAGGATTGGTCTCCGCGCGCGCGCTACGACTAGATACCGCCCCACCTAAAAACAATAGCTCTGTGAGTGCGGCAACTCATTTCTGTAGTGTGTGTTAGGCAATTTGTAACGACGCTAGTGTGTGTGAAGAATTGTGGTGCCAGCTACATAAATTTTACCTCATATATGGGAAATCGGGTATCTTGGAAAGAAGTTTGAAAAATATTTTTTTAATTCTGACTTGGCCGGGAATCGAATCCATGAACATGCGACTCAAATCCACTTGCGACGCTACTATACTATAGCCACAAAGGTTGTTTAAAAGTAAAAAAGCGGAAATAAAAAAAATAAAACATTATATGAGTCAGTTAAACATGGTTAAACAGAAATAAATTATTGTTATTATAATTTTTTATATATGTGTTAGTAATATTATTGAAAAAAAAATTTCAAATTATTGCTAAAAGATTTCCTCAACCACGTGTATTTTTTTGGATATGCAGTACGGCAACACTGAATGGCGTCGTATTTTCGTAGACAAAATTTTTGAAGTAAAGGAGAAATTTCGAATAATACGATACTTAGTGATGGTACGTGATTCCTTTCTTGTTAGTGTCTTTCTTATTTTTTGTTGTATTATTTTTAAATAGTTTTATGACACAAAGAGGCATTTAACTTCAGATTTTGTTCAAAATCTTTATAAACTATCGGTTCGCCCTCTCCACACAATGCTTGTGGCACGACTGGCTTGGGTACGCCGAATTCGGCGTACTATTAGTTGCCGCATTTTTCAAGTACGCCGGCGGTATCTAGTCGTAGCGCGCGCGCGGAGACCAATCCTTAATCTAAGGTGCCGCCATTTTTTTAGGGGTGAATGAATTTTGAATTTAGATAGGTAATCAGTAATCATGCATCAACTAACTCGGGCATAAATGAGATTTACCTAAAAAAATATCATGATGAATGAAAGTTACCTAATGTTTTGTAAAACCAGAAAGAAGTTTATGGAAATGTAAAGTAGATACCTATGTAGATACCTAGGTTGCACTATACTTTTTATAATGGCAAAAACAAGAAATAGTTGCGTATTTAGTAGGTACCTATGTGTTCCTAAAATAATTTTGAATGGTGAATGGTGAATGGTGACTAGGTGAATAATGTGTACCAACATAAGAACTATTATTTTTTAAATTGATTCCTTTAATTATTCTAGTGTAATAGGTACCTACCTATGGTAGGTACGTAGATATTTATTTCAAGTATGAATTAATGATATTTTACCAATGCCAAATTTGAAAATAGTTGCTATTAATAAATAAATATACCTAGGTAAGTATTATCATTCCCAATTTGGTACCTATTTTATTAAATTTTTATCCAATAATTTGTAAAATTAATAATTTTTAACCATTAAAAATACCTATCTATAGGTACCTACCTATAACCTTTTCTCTTAGTAAGGGCACGAAGGGTAGCTAGAGCTACTAGCAACTTATCACTAACTAGCATTCCGCCTGCGGCTTCGCCCGCGTTTTCAAAAAAAAACCCGCATAGTTCCCGTTCCCGTGGGATTTCCGGGATAAAACCTAGCCTATGTCACTCAGAAATGATGTAGCTTTCCAACAGTGAAAGAATTTTTCAAATCCGCCAAGTAGTTTCGGAGCCTATTCAATTCATACAAACAAACAAACAAAAAATCAAACCTTTCCTCTTTATAATATTTGTATAGATGATCATCATAATTTGAATATACATCATATAGTGATGAGGGTACAGGCCGGGAGGGTATAGATGTGTACAGCTTATATAGGTACCTACCTATCATTGTTATTTAATAAATTTTCAATAACAGTAAATACCTATAACTAAAATTTGGCGGACTTGAATGTTAGATGTTCATTGCTACGCGTGCGAGATGTTTGTTAAATCTTTATATTTTCGTTGTAAATAACTTATGTTTGATAAATACCTAAATATTTCGCATATTTATGTATGTACATTCAATCCGTGAATAAGACACATTGAAACATTATATGGGTAGTTCTACAAAGTATGGAAGAAAATGAGTCTCATTTCGGCCCACATTTTTTTAAACGTTCTGTTTGCGGAATTCAGTCTAATGACAAGAGTACAACGTCTCTAAAAGTATATAGAGCGGAACAGTCAGAATATGTAATAGTTTTCGATTTATGACCATTTTAAGGAAATCAAGCCACAGGAAACTGAGCAGGTCACCAGGAAACTGAGAAAAACAACAAAAATCGGTAGAGATCTACGAGATCAACGTTTATTTATCATGTTTTACCTGAATTTGTATTATTTAATAAATTTTTAATGGTACTATTACCTTTAATAATAACGAAAAATAGCTCTATGCTTGGCTTACATACTAATTCTATACTTAAAGAGTCTTGAACAGGAACTCTATTCATCAAATGATCATTGAGCATTAAGAATTAAGTAAAATGTAATTCTAAGTTTAATTCAGTAAAATCTTCCTAAAGATAGTTAACAACATGAAAATAATGAAGTCTGAGACATAATGACACTTCATCCTAGCATTGTACTTAAATCTAGTAAAAATAAATAATAAAAAAGGTAAGTATTAATAACTTTGGCGGTTGAAATTGATACTTTTTGTTTAAATATATAAATTAAAAATATAAATTTATATTTATAAAGCATTTGAATGCCATAAAACAAAAAATATCAATTTCAACAAAAAAAAAGGTCGTGTTCCATCGTTACAATATTGTATTCACTGAAAAATGTTTCATATTGGTTAAGATGGTTGTTAATCATCTCAATAGATGGCACGCGGTGTGTCCCTTAGACACATAAAACTGAAAGAATAGAATAAATTAGATTGCTCTGGTGGGTCACGAGTGGCTGAATTGGTCAGGCATCCGCCCCGGAATGGCGTGAAAGGATGCGGGTTCGAGTCCCACAAATCTCGTAATTTTTTCTATTCTTTATAAATTTAAACTTTTTTATGCTAAATTTTAAAATCACAGTCAGCTGAGCAGTCAGGGCATGTAAACAATATAGAATCGCCTTTAATGCATCCATCATGTGCCCAATTATTGCATACTAGACACTGGAACCAGTCATTTCCTGTAGTATTTTCGCTGTGAGACCACCACAGATAAGGCACTCACAGTCAGTGTATTTATTTTCCTTTCCATTTTTTTTTGCCTCTACATTTCTTGGAATTCAATTTTCGCTTCTGTTTTGAGTCTGTTTTTTTATCGTAGTCTGTCTTTTTTCTTTTTCAGCTGCCAATCTCAGGAGATCTATTTTAATTTTTCATACCTCAATTTCTAGCTTTACTTTGGTTTCGCAATTTTTTCTGTACAACAAAATATAATTAGTGTTCAAAATACAGTGCAATGCAACCAACTTTATTTTACACTTACATGTGTATAATCATTGTTATTAGACTATTAAAGATTTATTTTTCTACTAAGTCATGACATAAGTTAAGTTGTAGTGTAAACACCTACAGTCAAAATAGTACTAGGAACTGCCAAGATCGGTAAAAGTAATGTTTTATGTTTTTTTCCGAAGTTTCTAAAAGATTACGTGCATACTTAAAGATGACCATTACCAATACTAATTATCTGTAGATATTTAATTACGACAGCTACTCAAATGATTTATTTCATTAATTTATACGTAGTTTAATGTTTATAAGTAGAAAGTTTTAAATTATCTTACGCAGAAACAATGTTTTAGTGTGAAATTATCAGGATCCTGGATGGTCCTCAGTATCCTGGCTTTCAATTTGACAGGAACCTGAGACCAGGATCCTGAGAATATCTGCCTAATATTAAAAAAAACATATCAATTTACAACATTTAACCAGAATTAAGCAAAACTAGGCCTTTGCGTCAGCATCTTACGTATCAAAACGCTATATTTCCTAATATTATTTATTAATTACGTAAAAAATATCTTACCAGGATTCTGGGAACTTCACTGATTACGACACCACTTCCCTTACTTACCGCGCCGGGCTGACTGTACTACGCGCTAGGTGTGAATAGCTAGATGATATTCTTTGTCTCTTTCGTACGTCTGATTGACTCAGCTGAACGGCAACATCGCACGACAAAAAACCTAGCTGTTATTTGCTTATTTTACATCGACCAGGATCCTGATATGAAAGCGTGGGGACAAAATGTTGACAATATTTTTTTAATGTTTTTTTGGGAAAATAAGATAATAATTATTCTACCTAGCAAGAAAACACAGTAAACTCACCGATTTGGCTTTCAAATTACCTTGATACAGAAAAGTAAATAAATCACGACGAACTTTAAACCAGAATTTGTCCGAGGGACAGTTCAGGATCCTGAGAATTTGACACTTTGAACAAAGATTTAGTGGCATAAATAAATGTTTTTATTAATTATTTTCAGTGACCAACAAGTAGCAGCTTTAAATAACAGTATTCCGTGCAAATTAATTACTTTGAAACGTTTTTTTTAGTATAATTTGGCTGAGCCGCTAAAAATTCCTTACTTTGTAGAACTACCCATAAGACAAAATTTTATTCTATGTATTTTCATTGATTAGAGTAGATAGAAGATGTTGTGATTGTTTTAGAAAATGAAAATATCACGGCACAGCACAGTCCCCTCGAGGGGCAAACGCTACATAGAGGTTTCTATGATGTATTCCGTTTCTTAATATAGGTAGGTAGTTACCTAGGCTAGTTAGCCTACCAAACAATGTGACGAGTGCAATGAATGTGTAGTAGGTAATAGATCAGTCAGAATCGACATTGAAAATCGAGAATTTAACAATAATTCCAAAAGTTTTCAAACTTCGGTCAAGTAAATGGTACATTGGGACGACAATAAATCCCATTTTGCAACCTTGTCCGCAGTCCGGAACTGCAATTAAATTATTTTTTGCTGTATGGTCCTGAAAAAAATTCCAAAAGTTCTGCAAACTTGGGGAAGTTTTCGATATAATATAGAGTATAACGTTAGATTTGTTTAGTGTGTTTTGTAGGAATAGAACGCAACTTACCTGATGGTTTGGGCACATTCCGTTTGACCTGCATCCACTTGTAGGTGGGCACGGCGTGGTGCGCGAGCGGCTGCGGGCCGTGCAGCTCCTCGCGCGGGAACTCGCGCATCCCGTACTCCTCCTTGGGCGCGTATGGCAGCTCGAACTCGGCCGAGCCGTGCGCGTACTGCAGCCCGTCGTCCACGAAGTGCATGTTGTACTTGCTCTCCAGGTAGTGGCCGTCCAGCTTGGGCTCGTGCAGCCCGGCGTCCCGCGGCTGCGCCTGCAGCGGGTAGCCCTGCTGCAGCTCGTAGTCCAGGTTCGTGTAACACAGCCCCGTGTCCGTGCTGATGACGGGCGCCGGCTCGGGCTGCGGCGCCGGCTCGTAGTACGGCGCCGGCTCGTAGTAGCCCTCGTGGTAGCCCTCGTACGGCGCCTGGTAGCCCGCGCCCTGCTGGTAGTACTCCGCGTTATACCCATTCTGGTTGTTGTACATGCCGATGTCCATGGTCATCATGTTTGCTGCCGATATCGAGTTACATCACACACATCACTGGCCCGCTGTGTGCCGGCGCCGACCGCTCGCGCGTCAGGTGAGGCGAATACTGAACGCGACTTATTTACCGCACCGAAAATTAGTTTTCCCTCTTTCTCTAACTCACCGCCCGGCCGCCAGAGAGAGGGACGGCTGTATCTAGTGATGCAACGCTGATAAGCGGATAAGAAACGTGATTTTTCAAGACGCGTTTCACGGGTAAGGTGTATTTGTTGTCCGTTACAACATTCCTCACGTCGCTCTCGTGACAGTGACGGGCGCGCACTGGGGGTGTCTCGAGATGTTTTTGCGGCAAAGGGGCGGGGCGTGGCGGGGGGCGGAGTCGGAGGGGATCGCACGGGCCAATGGGGCCGCTCGCTTCGCCTCTCCATGTTGGATTGGTTAGAGCGAGATAATAGTTGCGAATCTGGGAGGCTGGGAGCGAGTTTTTTATTTAGCCCGTAGTGAATGGTCCGGCTGACAGTTCAGAAATATTTCAATTTATTTGTTGGACGTGAATCGATGGAAGGTGTGAAGGAGTGCCATGTTCACAGTTTGTTCGACAGTGGCAACTGGCAGATGCTATGTATTTATTGGGTTTGAGTGTGACGAATCTGTTATGTAGTCTGGAGATGAATCGCTTCCACTCTAAACAGCGCTATGAATTTATAGACAATTTTTGTAGGGAAGTTAAACT
>CAJQZN010037855.1:0-15283 GCA_907164685.1 Colias eurytheme | reverse complement strand
TTGTTCAAAATCGATTCAGCCGTTTACACACATGCCGAAACTATAAACAAATTATTTTTCGGGTGATTGACGTATTGATGCATGAAATAATTCAAAATTATAAATAAAATAAATTTCATAGTTCATACATATTGTATCTCAAATTATAGAATAATCTTCACAGCATCATCATAATATTTTCAAAGTCGGTTAAGAACAGTTAACATCTTCATATGTGGGTGTGTGTTTGTGCTTGTATTCAGAGCGAGTTAGCATATACCGTTAATGATACGATTGTGGGAAACGGGTAGCTCACTAATTATTACTCTTTGTGATATGACATTTATCACACCTTTCTTTTTTGATGACATTTCATTTTTTACTTTGAAATAAGATTTTACTCTACAAAGTTAGTTTTAAACTATCTCTTTAGTAAGTTGCATCCAAATTCGGTCAGTTGTTCTTGCATACTTATAGAAAATTCCGTATAAATAAAATATAAAATTTTCTCATTCAAATTTATTGGAAAAACCCTAACGTTACCTTGATGCAATAGTTTATTAATAAAAATATTATTAACTAAATGTTCAAAGAAATAAATCGTCCACCAATGAAACAGTCATTGGCACTTGGCAGGCATTTATTTAGTTCAATACATTTCAATTATTTTTATTGTGATGACAACTAAATTTATAAAGACACATTTCATTTGCACTGATATTTAAACTCAACTCAAACATTTATTTATTCAACCCATATTAAACTATACTTTTCATTGTTTGATATATAATAAAGATTATATTTTTGTACAAAAATCCCTAAATAAATAAAGAATGTAAAAAACGAGACTTTTTAGTGCTTTTCAATCATCAAAATACATCATTTAACAGCAGCAAATTTAATCTGTGCAGCAAATTAGCTTTAGCCATAGAAATATCTCGAAAATTAAAATATCTTCAAAAAGGCTAAATGTGTAGTGTTCATATTTAACATATTTATAATAAAATAATTATTTTGGATTATATTACTTACCGTTTAATATTTCATTTGAACTATCATAGGTACCTATATAAAAAAAAATATTGTATTTTAAACTCGCCTGACCTAACTTTTAAACTGCATTCATAAAGCACTCGATTCTCATATAAAAGTCTAGGGATGTAACGATACATGATTTTGCCGATACGATACCGATACCGATATTTGTAGTAATGTATCGGCGATACCGATACCGATACTGATATCGATGGCTTGGTAGAAAAATAAATAGTGAATTATGCATAAAAAGTTACCAACATTTAACAGAGACTCAACTGTTAATCGTATTCTTTTAAATAAAAATGCCAAATCAAAAAACAACAAAACCATTTATTTTAGTATTATTATTTTACAAAGTCAGTTAAACTTTAAGTAATACACATACAATCAGTACCTAATAAAAGTTAAGTGTAGAGTTTTTTCAGAAAACAAAGTGCGCACGCGCGGGCGGCCTCCCGCATCGTTCATTGGGCGCGGTTTTTTGAATTGTTTGATATCGGTATCGGTTGTTTTATTATCGGCGATACCGATATATCGGCTTGCCGATTATATCGGCCGATATATCGGTATCGGTATCGGTATCGTTACATCCCTATATAAAACCATTATTTCAAAATTAAATAGTTCACGAACTAACACTATAAATTAATGTATGATACAGTAAACCATTGTTCGCAAAAAGAAAGCTTACAGAAAGCGGTGCACTTTTTGTTAAAACAATGACGTATACGGTATACTGTGTTGTGAGTTGTGACGTATAGACATTGCACATAGGTACGTGTGTGTGTCACACTGTGTGTATGTTAAGAAGGTACTTTTTGTTGAGAGGTCAGGATATAGATATCTATTTAATAAAAAAAATGCTTTCACTTCACAAGTCACAATTATTTTAATCAAAAAGTATCAAAGCATAACTTATTTATAACGAAAAATAGTATCTACTATTGTGTAGATCTTGGGTATTTGGTTTCAGGTCTGTTTGTTAGTCTGTCTTGCCAGAGCTCACACTCGTCGCATAATACAGTTAAAACGTTAATTTGAAAATTAAATGTGCGATTAGGTATACCTATTCTATGTAACATTTTTAGTTTTAATACAGGTTTTTCTCTTATCATCATCTTTTTCCAATAGGCAACTCCCGATCCCAGTGAGGACGGATTTTGCCAATGTCAAGTTTTGAACAGATGGTCAGACTTCTAGTATCATAAATTTTCTTTCAAAATCATTTACTTACGTCCATAAGTTTACAATAATTAACCTTTTGAACGCCAATGACATCTATAGATGTCATGCGCAATCGTGCCCTGTGCGCCAACGACACCTATACATGCCAAGAAACAGATCATAGATAAATACAAAATAAACATATTAAACCTTTACTTTTACGTGTTTTATTTATACAGTTTATGAACTGAATCCCCAGTTATTACATAATTGTACACAGTAAACAAAATTACCAAGTAGTTATTCAAATATTTGATGACAAAAAATAACTTAATTAATGGCTAAAAAAGCATGTTCTCTCGCGCCAATGACATGTATACGTGCCTACTAGTGATGTAGTGTAATATTCAAGTAACTTCATTAAAATTTCAGCGAAATTACTCTAATTCGCTTAATTTTTGTAATAACTACAAAAAAAATATATAAGCTTAGTCACTGAGAAAAAAGGTAAATACTACATTCTTTGGTATAATACCATATTGTCTATATTGTGGATATTGTTGATTTGAATATTTTCCTTTTCGCCAATCATGCGCATCCCTAGCACAGTATCGATATGCAATCCCTTCTGCGCCATTGACATGAATAGATGTCGGACTGGTGACGTCGTAAGCGCGTGCCGTGTTGTTAAGTGCGGAAAGTTGTAAAAATATTTTATCGAGTAGGTATCTACCAATATTATAATCGAAAATAAATAATCGAAAATAATCGAAAAATTAAAAATTTATTACCTAATAAGTCTAATCAGTGCCTTTATTATTATTAGAATATTCTTATGATACAAATTGTCGCTATGTCATATCAAAATATGGTAATTGACCTAAATAGGTACCTACATATAATTAGTATTTGTATTGAGGCTCTCCTTAGTGAAGTCTCTGAGTGGGGTCGACAAAATCTTGTCCAATTTAACCCTAGCAAGACGCAAGTATGTTCATTCACAGCCAAGAAAACCCCATTTCTCTCAGCTCCCTTATTTGAGAACACTCCCCTAACAATAAAGCCTAGTATCGGAATTCTTGGTGTCGATATATCTGATGACGTTCAGTTCCGCTATCATTTGGAAGGCAAAGCTACTATAGCTTTTAAAAAAATGGGCGTCCTTAATAGAGCGAAGCAGTATTTCAGGCCAGGCCATCTCTTGTTACTTTATAAAGCGCAAATACGGCCTCATATGGAATACTGCTCCCATCTCTGGGCTGGCGCCCCACAATATCAACTCCTTCCACTCGATAGCGTGCAACGAAGAGCCGTCGGAGTTATCGGCAACCGGGCACTTACTGATCGGCTGGATTCACTTGCTTTACGACGAGACGTCGCATCTTTATGCGTATTCTATCGTCTGTACAATGGAGAGTGTTCTGACGAGTTGTTTGAACTGATACCTGCCGCAGAATTCCACCATCGTTCTGCCCGACACAAGGCAAAGTTTCATGCTCACCACTTAGATCTTTGGCGTACGAGTACAGTGCGTTTTTCTCGTAACTTTTTACCACGCACTACCAAATTATGGAATAGCCTCCCCGCAG
The DNA here is from genome assembly GCA_907164685.1 of Colias eurytheme. NCBI lineage: Eukaryota > Metazoa > Arthropoda > Insecta > Lepidoptera > Pieridae > Colias > Colias eurytheme. The sequence goes on along the minus strand of CAJQZN010037855.1, from coordinate 11,513 downwards.
CGACATTTCCTAATGTCTACAACTTGAGTGTCTTCAAGAAGAGAGTGCACCTCCATCTCAAAAAGTCGGCAACGCAACTACAGAAACCCCTGTAGATGAATATGGGCGGTGGACTCGCTTACGATCAGGCGCTCCACAAGCCCGTTTGCCCACTCTAATATAAAAAAAAAAAAAAAAAAAAATTAGTATTTGTAATAACTCATGTATTAAACTAAATGATTGGAAAATAAATATGTAGTTTTAATGCAATTCCCTTTATTTAAAGGTAATAGTTGTTTTGATATTTACAAATAAACACTCCACAATAATACCTATAGTTCATATAAACTTAATAAATAAACTCGATAAGTTATAATAATATACAGCTACACATCCCTAATCAGAAGCGAGAGATTATAAAAAAAAGGATGGTTGCCCACGCCATTGGCATGTATACATGCCAATGGGGCGTAACTGATAGAGAATAGTGCTGTAACTTGCTGCAATTTTATATGTATTTTTGTATCTCAAAAGGTTGATTTTTTTTGTTGATAGTTGCTATAAATGTGGTCTTAAGTTTTTACAGTAGGAGATGAGGTTAAATAAATATTATTTTTGTGTTATAAGCTGTTTATTCAAATATTCAGACGTGAATTATTATGTTTATCGATAACATTTTGGACTCCCTACTATTTTCAAGGTTATCTCATTGAATTTGTGGCTTGGCGTGGAGGGCACGGCGATGCGTTTTTGCTCTGGCGGTCAAAAGGTTAAGTATATTCATAGTAACATCATAAAATAAGCAATATTATCCTATACTAGCTGCGCTTCGCGGTTTCACCCGCGTGGCTCCGCTCCTGTTGGTCTAAGCAATGATATATAGCCTAAATCCTTCCTCGATAAATGGGCTATCTAACACCGAAAGAATTTTTCAAATCGGACCAGTAGTTCCTGAAATTAGCGCGTTCAAACAAACAAACAAACTCTTCAGCTTTATAATATTAGTATAGATGACGTTTCACTGACGCAGGCGCAGATCCCAGACATCTAGTCGTACGATGTTACGTCAATTACACATTCAATACGTGACAGTTCTTCGTTTTATTTGTTTTATCTTTTCTTTTTTCATCTGTATTAATGTAAAACAATTGACGTTGGTTTTGCACGACATCTATATCGATATTTTTTGTTTTTTTGAGAAAAATTAAGAAGATCAAAGAAACAAATTATAGGCTATGAGATTTATATCAGGTGCGTATAAAATGAATTTTCATATATCTTAAATAATTATATCCGCTAAAGTGTGTACAAACATTATGTATTGTGTTTAAAAAGTGACTCATACGCGTAAGATTAACAAAGACAAAAAACGAAGATAAAAAAATAATGAGCCTGCCTTTAGGTATAATAACTTTTGTAACAAAGGTTAAGTTGTTGCTACGGATATATTTATTCAACACTAGCTGTGCACCGTGGTTTTACCTGCGAAAAGAACTAATCAGTAGAAGTGATACTTATCATATTAAATATAATACATATATGCTAAAGTTTGTGAGGATGGATGTATGTGTAATGTGTAAGTGTAGGTGTGTATGTTGTTACTCTTTCACAAAAAAACTACTAAACCGATGATAATGAAATTTAGCACACATATATAACATACATAGAGGGTAACTTGGATTAACACATAGGATAGGTCTTATCCCGGAAATCCCACGGGAACGGGAACTATGCGACTTTTTCTTTGAAAACGCGGGCGAAGCCGCGGGCGGAAAGGGTCTACTATAAAATGATGAAACAAGTCTAGAATGAAGGAAAACTGAATCAAACTCAAACATTCATTTATTCAATTAGACTTCTTCTAGAAGCACTTTCGAAACGTCATTATCCAACATACAAACATACACAATATCCATACAGTAAAGACAAAGAATAGGTATCTAATTATATCATTCTGACTTCTGAGTGATGAGTCTGACTCAGCGTGCCTGTCAATCGTCACGTCTTCGTATATTTTATAAAAATATATGTATACTAAGAAAATATATAATTACTTACAATGGAAATTTCTTTTACGTTTAACAATTATAATTGAGTTTTTTTGTTTGTACAGTCACTGTTTTTAATTATTTAATTTAGCTGTGTGTCATCGAATAGTTTTTTGTTTTCAGTATTTTGTTTTTTGTTCGAATGTGCTATATAGAAACCTGAAAAACAATTTTAATGTAGACATATTTATTAACTTAAAATTGAGGTTATTTTGTTAATTGAAAACATTAAAACAAGTTTTTACAAACAGTTCAGATATAAAAATAGAAATAAAAAGTTAATTTTAGCATTTACACCTTAACATTATAATTTTATAAATTAAAACTTTATTCGATAATTTCATGTAAAACAATTACAATGAAGACAACGAAATCACAATTGGTTTAATGATTCACATTATATAAATTTAAATTTTATTTACAGTCATAATCGTATGATCATGAGTCACTTTAAAATGAAGGTAAAAAGTATTATATGATGAAATTGTAACGTAATAGAATGTAGTGGAAAAAGCACTTTTGATGAATAACGTTATCAATTTTGTGTTAACTTTCCGTGTTGATTTGAAAACACCATGTTTGATTACTTTTGCAAGTTTATTTGTATGTGTTATTTATTTTAGATACATATAGACTATAGCGTGGGACGACCACCCACAAGATGGATAGACGACCTGGTCCGAGTGGCAGGGAGCCGCTGGATGCAGGCCGCCGGTGACCGGGCGTGGTGGAAAACCCTGAGGGAGGCCTTTGTCCAGCAGTAGACGTCCCACGGCTGAAACGACGACGACGACGACATATAGACTAATAAATTAAATTTCTTATTCACTTTATAAAATCGAACTCAACCTAATGCAAAATAATGCACGCATTTAATCGTTTTTGAAAGCTGTTTAAATATATATCTAGGTTTATTTAATTTATCTAATTAGCAAATAAATGCAATAATTATTGTTACATTCTAAGTCCTTTTTAGTAGTTATCCATTATTTAGCAAAGGTAAAATCCTAATTCCTAACACGAAAAACATTTTTATTAGATCCTACTTTATTAACTTAGGCCCACGCGAATAATTAACACAAATTGGATTAATCAGAGTTCACTTGTTTAGGTTCTTTTACTTCAAATATATTATTTGCCTAAATAAGAAAATATAGGTATAATATGTAGTATATATTTTTGGAAATTATTGAAGTAGACGTTTAGTTTATTTTTAAGAAGAATATCATGTTTTTATTTTTGGTGAATATGATCCCAAAAAGTGCTATAATCAACCAAAATATTATCAAAAAAAAAATGTGTGCGTGTACTAGTGTACACACGTAAGAAGTGAAACTTCTTTATGACCTTACTTTTCAAAAAATAATTTACTAAATGCAACTACTGCAGAAATACGTCGAATCACGCGTGGTAGGGATAAGAAAAAGATGGCGCGTAACGGAAAAATGTCACGCGTAAAGAAAAAAATGTTACACTAAATTTTTTTCCAGTCCCGATAAAGAAGTTTCACTTCAAAAAAACAATAGCTATGGTCTCAGTAATTGCAAATATCTGTAAGTACTTAATGTATCTACAGACGCTCCGATTTGGTTGGTGCCAACCATATCGGAACCGACAAGGCAACCATTCCAACATTGCTACAGATTGTCCGACGGTTGGCCTTCCAGCTGTCAGTTGACCATAGAGTAATATGTCAGTTGACCATAGTACGAAGAGAATGGGCTAAATTCTACTATAGAAATAGAGAAAATTACAGTCATATGCACTGTCAATTTTTTTAATACTTCTAACATAATAAAATACGCTTGATTTCTGGCATCTCTATTTGCGTAATCTTAGTTACTTAAGTCCCACAAACAGGGAAAGTCTTTATATAGTTCCAGCAATTTTATTAATATGTCACGTTCGGTGACCGTAACTCCCTCGGCGTTCATGTTGACGTCCTACACCGGCGGCGTTGCGAATGTGAATGAGCCAATTACCTATATTACTCTATGGAATGAGCCGATTTGGTCGGAACAAAGCTTCCAGACGTTCCAATTTGGTTGGATCGGATAGGAAGTTGGTTTGGTCGGTATCGCCGGCACATCCGACCACGTCAAACCAATATTAATAATAATTATGTCGGACCAACCGCTCTCTACACTTTCCGATTTGGTCGTGGTCGGATGGTTGGCACCAACCAAATCGGAGCGTCTGTAGATGCTATTACATCATATTACGATTCTGGTTATGTACCTACCTGTCATTTTTTAAAGTATTTCATCACCCTGCAACTCGATAATGATTCATAAATTCGAGTGAACGGGGTTTTCATTTTTCATTGATTACCTACCTATACCATTTTTCATTGATTACCAATATATTTTATGTAAAAAAAATATTTGGTGATGATTATAAAAGTCGGGCTAGCCGTTCCACGAGTATTATATATATATATATTGATTTCATATTGATTTGGTATTATTACACAATAAATATATGAATTACTTATCCATATGACAGACAATATTTAATACTTAGTTATAGATATCAAATATATTGATGATTCGCCGAAGGTTGAAAGGGCAGACGTAATATAAACTAGAATTTAACGCGACCTTTGCTATGATTGACTCAATTTCTTTGTATTTATTAAAATTGCATAAAATGTTATATTGGGAAGGTCAGAAGTAATAAAGAAAATTGATGATGATTATAGTAATCCATGAATGTCAAAGCAACCCTTAGCTGACAATGCGAAGGCGGTTTAGTTTTTTGTTAAAAATAATTATTATATCCACTAGAAGTAAAATTTGGAAAAATTAGAACGTTTCAATTAGGTACTTGGAAGTATAATTAATAGGAAAACCCAGGTCTAAACTTACTAACCACGGTATCTATATATATAAAACTCAAAGGTGACTGATATAGTGATCTATCAACGCACAGCCCAAACCACTGGACGTATCGGGCTGAAATTTGGCTGCAGGTAGATGATAGGACGTAGGCATCCGCTAAGAAAGGATTTCCCGATATTCTTGCGGGAACGGGTAAAAACGGGGATGCACGTACAAAGTCGTGGGCGAAAGCTAGTCTAGTAATAAGTATAGGTAAGTAAGATTTACACCAGATCGTTAAATCTATTAATGTTAATAGGTCTGACAACAATTAATCGATTTTTATTAACTTTAAGATAACTCGTTATACACTTATAACTGGATATCAAATTGGTTTCAAGATTAATGAAATCCGTAATTACTGTATCATTAATGATGAAACTGTTCTAGAAAGAGTCGTAATCGCTCGCTAATTAGTTAAACGGTTGATAACTCGTTTATTGCTTTACTAAATTATATCTATGGCCCAGGGGAATTAGGGGAGTGGGACATAATGTTACATGTAAGTTACATTTTTTTTCTTTTCGTCTCAACCGGGAATCGAACCCAGGCCCCCTCGGTTCTACGCACATGCGTCAACCACTGTACCAAGGAGGCGGTCATATTAAAGTTACCCTTAAAAATAAATGAAAAAAGCATATAATATGTATTATGTAGCATGAATTTGGAGATAAAGATGCAAAAAAATAATTTTAAAATAGATTATGTTAATTATAACGTGAATGTAAATAGGATTCTTATCTAAGTTAATTTTTTACTTAACTTCAAGGCTGGCTATTAATAATTATTACATACAGTACACATAATATGTATAAAAATACAAAAACAATATAAAAACTGTAAAATTACGTCATATCCTGTTAAAACCATTAAAAATTAAAATTAAAAAAGGTTCAATTACATACCTATGTATAACTTTATATTTAAAGACTTACATAATTAATGCAACGTCAATAAAAAAAACGACCTGAATTCACTTTTTTTGCAAAGTAATTCTAATTACAAAGGTTATAAAAAAATTGTTTTCTAGAAAGTTATTCAATTTTTTTGGGGAGTAAATAATTTTTTTCCAGCCTGAAGACCGCAATTTGTAAACTGTACCTACATATGTCACTTTTTGGTCATCCGAATGAATAAAATAATCTGATATATTATTTAAAAGCCTTCACTTGATGACTAACTATAATATGTGACCTGCGGTTTTACCTGCATTACCTACTTTTTACTACCGCGCTCCTATTGGTCAAAATGTGATACTTGCATACATACATGCAGCTTTTTTCGACACTTGAGTTTTATATATTAGTACTAGCTTCCGCCCGCGACTCCGTCCGCGCGAATGTCGGTCTTCGCGTGGATGGTTTATTTCTCCATTTTGAGTAACTCTGACAATGACATCTTATAAAAAAATATTTAATCACATATATTTGGGTTTGGTATCGATCCAGTAACACCCCCTGCTATTTATTTTTTCAATATTTTCAATGTACAGAATTGACCCTTCTACAGATTTATTATGTGTATAGAAAATAGATGTAAGTTAAATTGTTTTAGAGCTGTACAATTTTTTTCAAAATTAACAACTTTTTCCATTCAAATCAAACTATATTTAACAATAAAAAGAAACATATATATATATGTGTTTTTCATGTAGTTTAATTATACCGTGTATTTTTGCTTTCTCTAGCATTGTAAGTAATTAATTTCCTATCTATTTATAACAATCACATAACTTTCCACATTAATATAAAAAAAAATGAAAAAGATCATCATTGTTTGCACCAAGTTTGCCGTTACTATGCAAACTGTTCACACTATTCTAAACCTTATTCCTGAAAGATACAGCTGATATTCTCTTGATAGTTTTGTAGAACGTGTCAGTACCTGATGGAATGATGTAAGAATTATTGCAAGGAAGGTGATTATTTCATCATCTCAAACGTCACTCAAACGAGTCTAACGGTCATTTAATAATAATAATATTTATTATTATTTTACTCGTGTATTATTAATTATTATCGCACTAGACATATGCGAATGCCATCTAAATGATAACTGCATTATTTTCCTTATTTTGTATTTAATAATCAATTTATTTGGATTAAAGGTCGCTTTACGGAATTCAATTCTGTCTATTGTATTGATCCAATTTTCATAAGTTATCTGTGAACATATTTATGACTAGCTGCGCTCCGCGGTTTCACCCGCGTGGCTCCGCTCCTGTTGGGCTTATTGTGATATATATAGCCTATAGCCTTCTTCGATAAATGGGCAATAATGGGCAAAGCCATGTGGCCCATACCCCATAAGGGGCAGGAACTTTCTAGGTTATAAATCTGACCTATTGATGGAGAAAATATACTTGAAATAGGTAAATGTATGAGTCATGGACAGGTTCAGCATGATGACATACAGGTATTAAATAACTCGTCTATTAATGATGGAATTTTTTAGGAAACTTTCCAGCACGTGGTACTTTTTTATGTATTCGAATATAAATAATGTTTTTTTTTTTATAAGAATGATATAGAATAATCTATACTTAATATTATAAGAGAGTTTGTTTGTTTGAACGCCCTAATCTCAGGAAATACGGGTCCGATTTGAAAAATTCTTTCGGTGTTAGATAGCCCATTCATCGAGGAAGGCTATATAATATATAATGTATAGGCTATGTATCATCACGCTAAGACCAACAGGAGCGGAGCCACGCGGGTGAAACCGCGGAGCACTGCTAGTTTAAAATAATTTTCAACCGTATCACTTTACGCGTTTCCGTACGATTTTCCACAGTGGAGGAAGTTATGAAATGAATCACGACTTGCCAGTCATGATAGCTTCAATTCTGTTATAATTTATATTGCTACATCATTACAAATAATTCGTAGTTCTAAGGAAATGTGGGTACTGGGAAATAAATTCATTTGTGTGATGTTTAATGGGAATTTAACCATTTTGAGAAGATGCGAGCAGCGAGGTCTATGCGAATTATTTTTTTTTTCCTATTTTTTATTTAGTTTAAGTCAAAGCAAATATCGTATTATGTTTTCACTCTAATAGGAAAGTTAAGTCACTCTTTTTGATTGTTATAGGTACGTAATACCGAAGTAGTGAAGTAGTGAAGAAAAAAAAATGTTTATTCGTAAAAGATATAAAACAAACTATCAAAATGTGAAGTATTTTAATGGAGTCGAATAAATATTATAATAAGAAAGTATTATTTATACTCAGCATGTTTATATTAAAGTTAAAACATCACAAAAAATAAATTATACATACGAAATAAATAAACTCAAACTCAAACTCAAACATTCATTTATTCAATTAGACTACTATTTAGTAGCACTTTCGAATCGTCATTACATAGTATTTTAACATTTACCACCGATTCGGAAAGCAGTATCTATGGAGAAGAATCGGCAAGAAACTCCATAGTTGCTCTTTTAAATAATGTCAATAAATTTACATAATATGTAACTTATATCTACCTAACTACATAATATGCCAAAGAACTGTCCTGTGGTTTTTACGCGACAACCCTCCATGGGTCTTTATCGTCCATATATTCCTGAATACTGTAGTACGCTCTCTGAACTAGTACATTTTTTATGTAAGTTTTAAATTTAGTACTACTAAACTCTTTAATATTATGAGGAATTCTATTGTATAAGCGTATACCTTGACCCATAAATGAATTTTTAACTTTAGCTAATCGGAAAAATGGCATTTCAATTCTATTCTTGTTCCTTGTGCCATAATCGTGTCTATCTCCTACTCTTGTGTGTAAGTCAGAGCTTTTGTGTACATGCAAAATATTATTAAATATATACTGTGATGGTACAGTAAGGATACCAGTATTCTTAAAATGATCTCTTAGTGAGTCTCGAGCACGTAAATTATATATAGAGCGAATGGCTCTTTTCTGTAAGATAAATATAGTTTCTATATCTGCAGCCCTGCCCCACAGTAGAATTCCATAGGACATAATGCTATGAAAGTAGCTGAAATAAACCAATCTGGCCGTATCTTCATCGGTGAGATGCCTTATTTTTCGGACTGCATATGCAGCAGAACTGAGCTTACCTGCAGCGGTGTTGACATGGGCTCCCCACTGTAGTTTCTCGTCCAATGTTAACCCTAGAAATACAGTAGACTCAGTAGGATGCAATACCTCCCCGTTCAAGGTAATATCTCTGTTCAACTTTTTTACATTAGGAAGTAAAAATTCAACACAAGTGGTTTTTTTGGCATTTAATAATAAATTATTGGCAGTAAACCATTCAGATATGTGTAAAAGAGCACTGTTCACTTCATCAACATTTGGGTCATGCCTATCCACATTAAAAATTAATGAGGTATCATCTGCAAACAGAACTATTTCACACCTATCCTGCAAATAATAGGGAAGATCATTGATATATACCAAGAACAAGAAGGGACCTAAAATTGACCCCTGTGGAACACCAATGTTAATTGACGCACCGCTAGAACGTTCTCCATTAACAACTACAGTCTGTATCCTATCATGCAGGTATGACGCTATGAGGTTCTGGGCTTTTCCTTTAATTCCATAGTGATTAAGTTTACGTAACAAAGTACAATGTTCAACGCAGTCAAATGCCTTGGAGAGGTCACAAAATATCCCTAGAGCATTTTTTGAGTTTTCCCATGCCTTATATATATGTGTTAGAAGTGCAACTCCAGCATCTGTGGTTGAGCGCCCCTTTGTGAAACCAAACTGTTTGGTGTGCAGTAAATTATTATTTGCAAAATGACTACTCAATTGGTTTAATATTAACTTCTCGAATACCTTACTTAATGTTGGTAAAATAGAGATAGGTCTATAATTGTTACAGTCTTCTTGATCGCCCTTCTTAAATAAAGGTATAACTTTACTAAGCTTTAGTAAATTAGGAAATGTACCATAGTCACAACACTTATTAAATATGGAAGCTAAATTTTTCGCAATATTTTCTATTATATTATTAACTAAATTTACGGACATTCCCCAAAGATCACAAGTATTTTTAAGATTAAGCGTCTTAAAGGCAGTAACAATATCATTAGCAGTTACGTGTCGTAATTCAAATAATGTACTGCATTCCGCAACATGGTCCCTCAAAAAGGTCTCTGCGAGTGCTGAAGACGAATTTAAACTATTAGTAATAGTAGCAGGGACACTACTGAAGAATTCTTCAAAAGCAAGCGCAACATCAGCACTTTTGTCAATAACCCTGTCATTATTTACAAGTTTTATGGTATTACTTGATTTGCTTTTACCCATTTCACCATTAATAATTGACCAAACTGTTTTAACTTTATTATCAGAGTCGCGTATTTTTTCTTTGATATACAAACGCTTTGCAGTGAAACAAACTTTTTTAAAAATTTTTGAGTAATTTCTAACATAACTAAGAAAAGATGGGTCTTTATTATATTGCTTCATACCATATAATTCATAAAGAATGTTCCTGCACCTATGTATACTAGCTGTCGCCCATTTACTAAATGGTAAATCCTTGGTAATATTTAAAGATTTAACTTTAAATATTTTTTCAAATTCTTTATGTACTAAATTAAAAAGATTTTTAAACATTTCACAAGGACTATTAGGATAGGATTGATCATTTAGTACGGGCAGGTTTTTATTAATATTATTCCTAAATTTATTAATGCCTTTTTTAGTTATAGGCCTAACATTAATCCTTTTAAATGTAGGTATGCAATCCCATTCAAAAACTACTTTCTGGCCACAGTGATCCGAAGTCAATGTATTGAGAATATTTTTCTCTAAACAGATGCAGTCACAGTATATATTATCAATACAAGTTGCAGAAGTAGGTGTAATTCGTGTGGGTTCGTTAAAAAGTTTATATAGATTAAATGACTGAAACAAATTAACAATTCGTGTAGCCGTTTGTGTTTGTAAAAGTAAATCAATATTAAAATCACCACATACTATAACTTTTTTTTTACTCCTGCTTAGACGCTTTAATATTTCTTCCATGACTGTCTCAAACATATTATAGTCACTGGAAGGGGGTCTATAAACGCAAACAATAATATAACGCTCCAGCTCCACACAGGACAGTTCAATGGTCCGTTCTACAGAAAGACTAACAATGTCAGTTCGTTCTTTACATTTTACACTATCATGTACAAAAATAACAGAACCTCCGTGAATAGCCTGTGTCCTAAAGTATATACTTTTTAATTTGTAATTTTCAATATTTACTAACGACTGACATTGTTTAAGCCAATGTTCTGTTACACAAAATATTTTAATATTGTTATCATTCAGAAACAATTCTATTTCTAACAATTTGCTAGCCAAGCCTTGAATATTTTGATGCACAATGGAAAAAGACTGCTTAGCTGTTGTCTTATATACTAGTTTAAATCTAGCTTAGGGCTAGATTGTCTGTCTACACTTAATCTAGGTTGATGTATAAAATTACTACTACATAAAATTATAGTAGATCGATGGTCTGATACCGAACACGTACCAGACTGGTTAATATTATATGCTATTAACATAGCAAGTTCACGCTTATATCTATATGGCAGATACACTGTATTCTTTGTCAAAGTAAAAGATTTAATACAT
>CAJQZN010037854.1:0-25105 GCA_907164685.1 Colias eurytheme | reverse complement strand
GTAACAACATCCATTTATTAGTTAGTCAAGAAACAACCCTCAGATTTTTTTTTATAAATTTTTCATCTCACATATTGTTAATTACTTCTGACTTTTCACTGAATTCAATTCAATAGTTACTCACGTAAAAGACATCTAATGATCTAATCTCGCAAGAATAGGCCCGTATAGCGAACGTCTCTCTCAATGTAACTGTGTCAGCGCTTTCCACTTGACCGATAGAACAGGTTCTATCTTCGTATCTGTGAGTAAATTTAGCGCACGTTTGTGACACTTGTTGTATTTGTATGTGAAAACGGGTAAACGTAGCAGAAGAAAACACGTTATTTGATGCAAAGCGGGTTACAAAACTTGTAATAACCTAAATTTATATGAAGAAACCAGGACTCATTATAAAGGAGGGTAGTTAAAAAAGTATTTTTATAATGAGGGCATGGTGATATTGTTTATAGTAATCTGGGCATGTTTATAAATTTTCACTTTTGAAGAATTGAGGAATGAGACAGTATTAATTATACAAACAAATCATATATCAATCAACGTTACATTTAAAATTATATCATAGAATACTTAAAAGTTAAAAATTTACACATTTCATCGTATGTTACATTGATGACCCTATAAAAGCAAAACATGAGCCTATTAACATGTTTTGCTTATCTTTAAGCCGTATTCGAGTTTATGCACACAAATACAATTCATTATTTATTCTCATGTGTATCTTCTGTACTACAACACGCATAAACGATTTTTTTTATCAACAAGCAAGTCGCGTCTAATGTTATAAAACATTTTACGAGTGTGTAGCCTCGTGCATAATCTTCAATTTTAACATTTATTTTGAATGAATTAATACTCTTTTTAACAATACAAATACAAAATATGTCGATATTCATAATACTCTCATTCATCAAATTAAAACAGTTGAACCAGAAGACGATAAAACGCAAAAACCGTGATCAACACTTCCCAATTTTGATCTAAGTCCTTCCCTAAAGTGTACAAATATTGACACTGCGATCTATATAAATTACAGAAGATCGTGATTGGAAGTTTGAGTGGCGAATTAAAAATATTGAATTTCTGTTTACATTCCATCTCAACTGAGGCGCGGCCAAGCTTCACCTCGGGAATAAATCAGTAATGAATTTTAAACACTATATAAATAGAATGGAGGGCACTCGATCCGACGCTTAGGTAATAGAAAAGCATTTTAAAATATCGACTATAATAATACAAAGATGATGTACTTATTCTATTTTAAAGCTTATCATACAAAACCATATTTATTGTTGAGGCATGCAAATTATGTCGTATAGCAAATAGCATTCACTAGGTACTCATTTAAAAAAGATATCAAGTTAATACAGAAATACACTGTTAATAAATCCTCATTTGGTATGGAATTAAAATAATATGTCCTTTTGACTATACCTATAATAAAGGACTATTATAAGTAACTAGCTGTGCCCCGCGGTTTCACCCGCATTGCTCCGCTCCTGTTGGTCTTAGGGTTATGATATATAGCCTAAAGCCTTCCTCGATAAATGTGCGATCTAAAACCGAAATAATTTTTTAAATTAGCGTGTTCAAACAAACAAATTCTTCAGATTTATAATATTAGTATAGAATATAGATAATGAACTATAAAAAACAATCTAAATCAAGACGCGTCTGAACTTAAACGAATCCCAAGATCTGAAATGATAAACGCGTAATTTATGATAACAACATGATAAAATAATAATTGTCAGGTGCCAATAAGTAATTCGATAAGCAGCAGAAGCTCAAGTAAATTAGAGCCGGCGGCGTCACATCCAATGTTCTGTTAATTACATTATTTGGGTTTTGGGGAAAGCGTATTGTTTTCATACCGCTAAATATGTGGGTCGAATGAATTGGGTAACGCGATCGTAGTTCGTTAATGACAAAACGAGAGGTAAGTCTATTTCCCAATTTACCTCTAGTATCTCCCTAATACACTTTATATTTCACATTTTCCAAATTTATTTGTAAAGACAGTGTTACAAACGTTTTTATAAAACTCTATTTATAACTTAACAATAGAGTTTCGATCGAAACAGTACAAAACTATTAATATAGTTGAAACTATTTTATCTGCAACTACTAACTACACTATAAAGCTGGCATAAGCCTAGGTATTTATTTTTTTGGTTACTCTATATCTATTGTTCTATCCAATCCATTCATTCTATTTTAAACAAAAAAAGCTTTCCGTAACCAACCAATATGTATGACATTGTCCAAAAAATCCAATAATATTTTTCATTTCTGTTATTCTTTCCCTATAAACATTTTACGCCACAAAAATGCTACAGAATCGAGCTTTACCAATAATAAATACAAACATTTTGTAGCCAAAATTCCACAAAATCGAGCTAGGTAAAATAGATCATAATCATAATAAAATATTTGCTAACTAGCTGTGCCCCGCGGTTTTACCCGCGTAACTCTGCTCCTGTAGGTCTTAGCGTGAATATATATGTATATAATATTATATAGCCTATAAGCCTTCCTCGATAAATGGGCTATCTAACACCAAAATAATTTTTCAAATCGGACCAGTAGTTTCTGAGATTAGCGCGTCCAAACAAACAAACTCTACAGCTTTATAATTTGATAATTCAGCTTTATAATATTAAAGTATAGATTAAGTATAACGTTTCTACATTACAGGCTGAGTGCTCAGATGGTCTTGTGTTCGTGCAAAATGCGATACCAACCAATCAACCGGGTGACACGGCACGAACTTCGCTTTTTATTTTTTTATGCGCCAAAAATGGTGCACTATGTGAAAGCTTCATTAATCGCAATTATAACTACTATTATATAGCTCTATAATTATATTCGTCTCTGTATATTCGCTGCATCGTGTAGTTATTTATAAAAATATCAAGGGTTATCGTAAAATATTTATGATTATTATAACTACTCTTTATATTCCTATAGGTTAATTTTAACACAACTTTTATCCATACCCTTAAATTTATTAAGCACAAACCACAACACGACAAAAATACAAAGCGTTTGTATAAAACCGGCCCCAAAACATTTATATTCGAGAAGCAGCGCCGCAGAGATGGTGCCAATACTAAACTAATAGAAACACTGAATACATTTTCTGCACCCAAATTTTGGAAATTGTAAGGGAAAAGTTACTTTAATACTGTAGAAAATTGAGTTCAAAGTTTTAATTTATTTTGTGATAGACTTGTATTTGCCCTTGGTTTCGGTCATGTGCACTTAACATCATCCCGCGGTGGATGACAAGAACAACCAACAAAGTTCAATTTTAAAATTATCAACTTCAAGCCTTAAAATATTATTAAGCTATTGAATCTTAAAACGTTAAAACTCAGTAGGTAGTTATCTAAAGTTGAAAAAACGCCTTTAATATCTAATAAGTGAATGCGATAAACTATCTGGCTCTACCATCAGAGCTATGCGAGGGCTTCAAATAGTTTGTGCATCGGTCGACGGTGGTGAATTTATTGGCGAAAATTATTTTCATCAAGTTTGCTGGTAGATTGATTTATTATCACCGCAAGTAGAGTGTAAAATGATCTAAATTAGCTTATGTTCACATGAAGGTCCTGAAAAAAAAAACCTAACATTTTGTAGCTTATGAAATCAATATTTTGGGTATCGATTCACATTTTAGATTAGCAACGTATTTCTATATTATCTTAATTAATCGTAGGTGGTTGTAATGCCGACAATCGATATAACTTCCGCTTATTTTAACATGCATGCAATGAGCAATCATGAAGATATACCTACACAATTAGTGCAAATGTGACGTGCATAAGCTAAAAAGTTCCGTGTCATCGCGGTTGTTTCTTTTGTGCCCAACAAGGTCTAGCCTTAGCCGCTCAATACTATCTCACCGACCTCGTATAATCTTAACAAAAACTAACAGGAATTATTTGTTCGAAACGAGTACAATAGATCAATTTTACATTTGTCATTGTATAAACGCAATTACTCGTAAATTGCATTATAACGAGCGAACTGCACATCTCGTTGTAGGAAGTTCGCAAATTCTGGATTAAGGCCGACCGCTGAACGACCTTCACTCAACATGGACGCTCGACCTACATAGATAATAATAATTAAGCGGTAGCATCGATTTTAACGTGCACCCGCTGAAATAACTCTCAATGTCAAAGTCAAGGAGATATACGCGGAAACGGCTTGTATGTTGACAGTTGACACTATTCACGACGACGGAGTATCAAGTAACTGCATCTGCATATTACAAAATGCTAAAAATCTGGATATGTATATAGGTTCATATCGAAAATATGTGTAACACGAAGTTGATAACAATATTTGCGTCAAAGCATTGCAGAGAATTTTACGAGAACATTACAGCCGTAGTAAAAGAAATACTTATATATGCCAAGCATAATAAATGACTATTGTTAAAGCAACGCTGCAGTAAATAATTTATAAAGAAACATTCGAAATACAACTTACCTATAATGATTCATATTAATGTTCGGACTTTCCTAACATTATATTATAAAAAATATGTTTTATTATCAATGTATGTACGTCTCAAGGAACCCTAAAAACCGCTTCGCCGTACCAAAAGATAAACGCTAGCGCATGTTTATGATAGCATAGCTCAACACGATGCAGGCGACAAGGCCGGTCAAAGCCTCACACTTACAGTGACCACTTTTACTATATTTCTTGAGATTTCTCCAAAAAAATTGTAAATTGAAAGAAAGTGGACTGTACTCCTCTATAGAAAACCTTGTGACATAAAGTGGCTTACAGAAGTGGGGTATGTGAAGAAAAGTATCTAATAAGCGAGTTCATGCTTGAAATACTTTGAATATTCGGAATTTTGCCCCTATAATAGAACTATTGTAGAGCCATTTTAATAGGCAACATTTGACAGTTCAACAAAATTCAACAACGTAACCTAGTAAACACGACATAGAATAACATGATATTTCGTTTTGTTAGAACTGCACATTTGTTTAACTTTTTTCAATTACGATTACATATTTATAATTATATAATGACCGATACAAGTAATTTTAGGATTTGATTTTACTGATAAACCATTCTAAACAACATAAACAATTTCTGATTTAAAGAACTGACGTCGCTACAATTTTGTGTCAATAAACCTTTTTTCTTTTTAAATACTAGAGACGTTACTCTAAAAATCGAAATCTGACATCTAGAATCGAATGCATTGATTACTTGGGAATAAAAATTATCATAAATTATTGACATGTGTTTCAAGTTCGATTGACAAATGTTTCAAGTCTGTATCGATTAACTCACTTTAATCGATGTTTTTAAGCAGGTTACCACCCTCTGAAGATAAAATTGATAGACGTCAAATGTTGCCTATTAAATTGGCTCTACGTTGTAGCATCTCGGCTAGAACTGGAACAAATATTAAAATGTCAAAATTTCCTTACAAAGACAACACACTACAGAAAACTATATCCACCTATCTACTTCATTCAAACAGTTTCATAAAAATTTGACGACCACGTAACTGTAACTTATTTACCAGTCCTTTTAAACATACAAGCCTTTTATCGTATGGTAACCCTACGTTCAGGCTCGGTTAATCCTCGACTATACATACATACTGGATGTATGTACACACCTTACATATCACCACGCTAGCCTTTATACTTTTTCGAAATAAAACACACGTAAACAGATTAATCTTTATTATTTATGTTGTACATTAAATAGCCAAGTATTCATGTTTTAAGGTTTCATGTTACAAAATAGTATTTAACTAGAGTTAAGTGATTACGACTTGTAAAAATGAAATTACTTAATAAATATTTGTGTTCTTTTAGTTTACGCTAGTAGGTATATATATATATATATATATATATATATATATATATATATATATATATATATATTTAGAAATTAAATATTGTAACGTATTTTAAATATCATGAATAAATCGCGTATAAAATCCGTAACATATTTTATTTCTAAATATTGTTGGCAACTTTATTCAAACTCTGGATATAACTCGACAAAACTGAAATAGAGCTAAAAGCACACATTTAAAATTCGCTTGTAAACACACAACAACTTTCCCACAACATACGACAACCTAATTTCCAAAACTAGCATACATTCGTATCAACAAATTAACGTATATCGCTAAACTTACAAGTTTACGCTAAATAAAGCTATAAATCTGGCCGAAAGTTCAATTAACTGCTCGGTTACAAAATTGCAGTTGCAGGGGCAACTAATTTGGCACGATAAGTTTTAATGGTTCTGTATAATTTGAAAATTCATGCAACTTCAAAATGCACTGCAGTTACTGTGGTACATATACGTATAAGTGTGTGAACAATCAAACATATGTTAAAAACTTTAATATAATATAGGTTTATCTTGAATTATGCTAGCTGAAACTCGCGACATTACTTGCGTGGTTTCGAGTTATAATGTGCTATACGAAATTTCATATATACATAGATTAGATCGATTGTTTTTGCGTATGAAGAGTAACAAACATCCATATTATATCATTATAAACTTTCGCGTTTATTATATTAGTAGGATAAGGATTTAATTGTTAAATTGAATTATATTTTATCAACAACGAGTATACAAGCACAATCATTCGAAAATAGACCCAAGTCCCTTCTTCAAGTCATAGGACTCAAGTTGCTATAATAAACTCTGACGACTACTTACAGTTATTTTAAGAAGTCTTAATTAACTACCTATTAACAACTGTTTCTTGATTCCTATTAAATGGCTACAAGGATTAAGAGCTAGTAATTATAACAGACTGCGATACTGAATATAGAATATGCAACCATGTGTAAACGTGCTATTTTTCAAGTTAATGTTAATTTAAAAAATTAAAATTTAAGATTTTCAAAAGAAAGTGCAACCAAGTGCAAGTGTATATTAGTATGCCATATGCTATAGGTACTGAACAATGGCAAATTGCAAAATATGAAAAAATGTAGTCTAGTAGCGTACCGTTACGAAGAACCGTTTCCACTTTCCTCCAGACGAATATCAAAACAACACTCGGAATACTCCATTCACACTACCAAAAATACGAGTTAGAAACTAAAATGGCGTCCAAAAAACCGCTGACACCGAACTTAAAGGCCGTCACGAAGCGCGGAAACGGTTAACGAAGAGAGATAAAGTTTATTTTTTTGCCAAATCGACGACTTCCAGCGATCCGTTGGGGGATAACAGATAGAGTCTTTGTTACTGTTTTATCTTCTCACGTTGTAGGCCTGTCGTGTTGGAAAGAGTAAAAAATGTTATGACTCACTGAGGTACGTTTTATTCATGTTAATGAAACATACTTTGAATAAACGAAATATAGAACTAATAAAGCGCAATTTACTTGGGAAAAATCACTACTCACACACTCACATCACTCTTACATTATTATGTATTGAGAATAATAAATAAAATGATAGAATGAGTATCTACCAGTTCCACAAAACAGTTATATTGATTGCTAATGTTCTAGGAAATTGTAGTGATGGGTTTCATTGTCTCACAGACATAGAGATACACCTAATGGATATAAATAAATCATACAAATCATTGCTCCTGTATTAGCATTTAAAATTCATTACAAATATAACAGTGCATTTTTTTTAAATATAAAAAGCCACCAATGAAGGAAACTTCTTCAATCAATATGGAATTATTGATTTTAAAGCAGGTACCTTGAAAATTATAAAATAAGAGTAAAGTAAATTTAGGATAACCTTATAATTTTACCCATAAATTTTACTTTCTTTGTATTTAACCCCAAGTAGGTAATTATCGGTTTTCCTGTTTATCCCCTTTTGGAACAATTCTCAGGCGATTGTTAAAAATTACTTAGAGCGCTTCCTTTAATAAAAAGTTCTTTGATTTTTGACAACAAAGCCCTCGGGATATAAAAGTAATTAGATTTGAAGTAAAGATTCCTTATTGTTTTCGCGAAGAGGTTTAAACTAGAAAATTTACATAACCCGCAGAATTTGCAATTCATAATTTCTTAAATAATTATAGGTACCTACCTATTAGGGGCGATATTCCTACATAATACAGAGTCATTATATATATTCGTATATTTTTTTATTCAAACGTGTTTGAAATAAGTCTAATTTCTATTTAAAACTATAAATTTCTAAACGTTGTTTATCTGATACAAAAAAGAAAGTTTAGCCGTCAGTCCTAACGTTAATATAGATATCTGATTTAAAACAAGTTTATAAAGTTCAAACCCATAAATAAAGCATATTTTAAGCCTAGAGAAGTGAACATGAATATTTTATCAATTTAATCTATTCAATTGACCTACTTTCGATATCCTTTAATGTTTTAAACCGTACGAAATTATGAACACGCGAGCCGAAAGTACTTACATTTTATAATTAATGTGCGAAATATCATTAATTATAACCTGTATTACGTAATAATTATGAAATAAATGTGAACGTAAAATCTCACATTAAAAACAAAAATTATATCGCGGGGTGAACGAGCAATAAACGTAACAGTAAGTTGAAAGGCAGTTATAATGAAACAAAAAAAGAACGTGCCGTTTATATTTAACTAGCGATCCGCCCCGGCTTCGCACGGGTGCAATTCTGATACTAAATAATAAATATACACTACAGAAAAACTGTGAACGTTGTACACACAGGTTGTACATATACATATAAAAACATAGCGGCCCGCTCCGTCTTCGCACGTGTATAAAATAGATAGCCGGGCGGCCGGTACCGGTACGCTACGTCCCGCAATTATTAAATCTGTAATATTATCTTCGAAAATATTCACTTAAATCATACGGTGTAAAGGGCCATATAGATCTATATTAAATGAACAATGTATTCAAGGTATTTAATTGGTAAATTAGCCATTATTTGTCGTAAAAAGTAAATGACAAAAAAAAGTTATTGTGGGTTATCCATAAGAGAAAGACATACACTATCGCGGACTTTTCTGTAGACCTTTTCAATGTGTATAATACTTTGTACATTATTTTGATAAAACTCGCCTGCGTTTGTAATGTAAGCCGAAAAAATGTAATTTTTTACGACATCACATTAGAAACCTCAAAAATAACAGTACTTCTCCACTATTTGATGGATTTTATTATGCATATAAACCTTCCTCTTGAATCACTCTATCTATTAAAAAAAACCGCATCAAAATCCGTTGCGTAGTTTCAAAGATTTAAGCGTACAAAGGGACATAGGGAAATAGGGACATAGGGACAGGGAAAGCGACTTTGTTTTATACTATGTAGTGATAATCATACCTATACAAATTTCATATTCTAAAAAAATTATTACTAATCAACCATATTTATAGGTAGCCTGCGTAGTCCTAAATTAAAATATTTGTTCATAGCACAAATCTTCATTATTTATATGACATCATCTCCAACAATAAATGTTATTCCCCCACACCAAGGCTGAATAAAAGTCCCCACTAAATCACTCACTTTTCAACTGCCTTTGTAATAAAAGTACCCACTTATTTAGCATCGCAACGCATCGAAACATTACCAAAGAAATGATTCGCAAACTTGGCTCGTCTATATTCAAATTTCTCAAGTTTTAACTGAGATCGCGAGACGGCCATGTTTCATTAATATCTTGGAAGAGTTACCGTTACTTTTGGATTGTTATAATAATGTCGACGTTCTAAGTTTCAACCCCATTGATTCTTTATTTTTAATGAGGACAGGGGAATATTGTTTCATTTGGTGGAATATCACAACTGCCGCGGAGAATAAAGACGTCATAAATTTTATTGTAACGGTATTTAATATACGTGTTATACACGCGAGATATCATAAAGATTTATACCAGATTTGTATATTTGATTACGCCTTATGTGTTGAATTGAGATGACATTCCGATAAGTGGTCGAGCGTAAACTATTTCCTTCATACAGGAACAAAAAATGCGTCCATTGCATAACATTCTTATGGCCATAAAAGATCCCTACTCCTCTTCCACATTCCATTAAAGGTCCTCATGTTTTCCATCCATTAGACTCGTGACTCCACATTTCACGGGTCGCACAATAAGTCAGGATAATGTATTGAACTTACATTTTACTTGCTCAACCCTCGTCTACTTGTCAATTATTCCAAAAAAACGCTTTAAGTTAAAGGGGTCTTATTAGTTACAATCTTGACGAAGGATATATTTTATTTCAGGAAAAAATGCAATGATTCGATTGTTTATAGCAATGCCTTTGTAATAAAAACGTATCGTTTGTTTACTTGTTTTAAATAGAAGGAGGTGACCAAGTTAATAAATTCCCAATCCGAGTCTGAAAAGTGTCCTGTCTTTGAAAATTGTTAACGTTAAATTCACACAACTAACAGTTATCAAAAACAACATGAGGGAAAACTATTGTATCTACTGAAAACGTTACTAAGTTGACATAGTTATTCTTATGCTTCTGTTGGTGGACTTCTGCAAATTCTGTGTAGTAACAAAAATCAAAACCTTTCGCAGAATCACAAATAAGGAAATAGGTACCTTTCAAAACACAACCTTCTTTAAAAGTAATCGCAAAGACTAAACAATACTTGCCATCTATAAAAAAAATACAAAGCCGGACTTTTATTCTGGTTTTAGTATTTCGTATTCACTGTTGCGGATCTAAACAAGCTTATAATATCAACAGAGAACTTAAATGTGTTACAAAACAAGTGCAGTACCCAAAATCCTCATACCGGTTTTTAACGGTATAATATATTTAAGAGAGTATTATAAGAGCAATGACTTACCATTCATACGTAATTACATAGTCATGAAGTTTTTTTTATTACATAATGGAAGGTTATATGTACATTGGTAAGGTTTATACGTGTGCAGGATACAGAGCGTTAGATTCTAGACTCTACTATCAAGAGGTTTAATCTCAGTATAACTAATATCAGAAAAGTCCTTAAACATGGTTTTGTTACTTACCATAATTGTGACGTTAAGGTCAGTTATTTCTCACTATTTTCAATACAAACAATATTGAAATTATGAAATTCCCGACAAAAACAGATACATATTATTACAAATAAACGCCCTTAAACTCTAAAACCAGCGCGTGAATTTATTTTCACTGAAAATTTCCAAGCCTACAAAAAGACGTCTCGCCGAAAATAGCCGTCGGCTTTTTACCTCATCCCGACACCGGTTCGAGCAAGTGTTTTTGACCATTAATTATACCAGTTTGCGAATCATTACGGCCGCGGCCGCGGCGCCGTGATCCAGCGTGGTACAGCGACGCACTACCGAGTCATTACAAAAGGATTTACTATGGCAGATGGTATCTGCTGCTCGTTATACCCACCGCAACGCTTAAACCCACTCTAACTTTCCACACGACAGAGAAGAGCTAGAGCCGTGTGCCGTGTGGACTAGTAATTATGCGAGTTATCTGAACGGTTACGCAACAGTAGCTAATTAGCTTCGTTACAAACCAGATGCTGATTATCATATACGTCCGTGTTAATTATGCGGAAAAGCGTTATTTAATCATTTGTTTGTAACGTTCAAGGTTTAACATTAGCCGGGTGTACCGATAACGTTGTACAACGATAATTAATTATTATTATTTATGCACTCGGCCATTATTTATTATTCATTACGCTCTGCGGTTCGTGCGTTCAATTATACTCTAAATTGATTGCGAAACTGTGATGTGTTAAACTTTCGAAATTAGTACCAAATACATGAGTGACTTGATATTTATTTATGTATTATCTCATTGCATTTATGATTAGGTATATTTGTATAAATTAGCATGATAAGTAGTGTGACCTGCACGCGCCATCACAAATTAGGCCGCTCTCACAAATGCATCGTTACACCAAATAAAATGACTGCATTTATTACTGACAAGTATTTCCAAATGTTAAAATGTTTCTACTAATATCCTCTAGAGTCTAGCTATTGAAACAAACGTCTTATTGTACGGTGTACCACGTAGGTATTGCAAACATTGCCCGAAGTACCAAATTGCTTAAGCAAAAAAATATATCTTTACTGTATTCAACTATTACCGATAAAGCAAGCAAAACACTATATTTCCTTTTCAATATCTGCTTTACAAAATACAGTATTTAGATTTACTATATTGTTTTCTTTAAACATTAACAAAAAATGAATCCACGTGCATGTAATTTATTACCATACATTTCTTACATACCCCGATAAGGATAACAAAATATTGAACTGCACATTTTCTTCCATTAATTTATAAGCAGGAGTAGATAACAAAAAATGTAATAAACGTGTTTACTCTGTTAACATTGTATACTTGTTTTTCCTTTAAATATTCCATTACGAGTTTCCCTCCGACGAACGGTCGATTATTAAATTTCGTTATAATTCTCGTAATAAATCAAATTACCCAAGGGTGCTTGATTGAAATGTAGATAAGTAAAATGAAAACGCATTAGAATTAGCTAACCATACCGAAATAGAATTAGGAGCGACGTAGGTTAGGCTAATTATAGAAGTTTAATTATATATAGCTTTATTTTATAGTTTATGTTAATATTATTAAGAGAAAAACGACGATACAGTCACTGTCCAACAAAATAATCTTTAAATTTTCAAGAACTATTGACTATATGCTAACCATTTTTTATATCAGCTGGGTCATTTTATCAACAAACACATTGTTATTGTATTTACGACAAAATCATCCTCCTGCTTTTTTCAAAGTCAGTTAAACGTGTCCCATCTACATCCCATCCGGGATGCATCATGCACTGGGGGCACGGGGCATGTCCCAGCATGTCCGAGCTGAAAACAATCATCTCACGAGAATTCACTCCCCCGCCTGTTTACGAATCAATATAGAGATTGTGACTGATCGCCTGCGAATTGCTTGTCTACTTGATTAGGGTTTCACATGGTTGTATCAAGTGAGCCTTTTTATAACACTTTGTATCATCCTGCCTATATATTGTGTACATGTTTTAGAAGTTATTTCTTAAACTGTTAAGATTAAGATACTGACCTACACCTGAATAACAGCGATTTAGTTTCATTCAATCGGCATTACCTATGTTAACGTATTAAGCTTCTTAATTAAAAATACTCGATTAATCTAAACTTATATACAGAACAATGTAATGTAATCTACCTATTGCAATTTCACAAATTAAAAACAACAATACTCTACTAAATATAAAACATAAAATATGAGACAATAAAAGAGCATTCGCGGTTACTGGGCACATGGTACTCATATGCGAGTACAATTAAAAGCAATAATAATAATTGCAAAATAAATACTTTCAGTAACAACCATTTCGTTTCAGCGCATTTTATATTAAACATTTCCGATCAGATTCAACACGGCTTATTATAGTAAAGCGAATTATTGCAGGAATGCGAGCAATTATTATATCGTTACTCTGTAAGCGAAGTAACAAAGGCACTTTTAAGACGTTAATGTTGGATCAAAAATGTATAGGAAAAATAAGTCTTGGTAAAGATTGTCATAAATAATTTACACAATATTTACTTATGGTCTTGACTTGAGAATTGAATTAATTAGTTTCCGAAAGCTTAATACATACAAGATACGTATATCTTCTCCATAGATACTGCTTTCCGAATCGGTGGTAAATGTTAAAAATATGTAATGACGATTCGAAAGTGCTTCTAAAAGAAGTCTAATTGAATAAATAAATGTTTGAGTTTGAAAGAAAATCCTGAAGTCAAATACTAAATTCAGAAAACGGCCGGTAGAGTACTGATTAGATAATGATACTGTTATTTATCATATGCTAAGTTCTACTTTCAGGTAAAATGAAGTGTTGGCGATTACTTGGATCGTAGTAGTAGCCATAAGTAGATAGAAATGCATGAGGATTATAATTTACAAATGCTCCGTTCCCAAATATTTACAGTCTCGTACTTCTCTTGAGACTATGTAGCTAAATCGATCATGATAATAATCATGTTAACGTATATGAATAAATGGATGTGCCGTTAAATAATTTAACAGGTACATGCATTATGAAACGATGTTAGTACTCTCTTTCCATTTAAGCATGCGCAAAACAAACATGCATGCAAAACTACTGCAAGAGCATGACTGCTTAATTTGGAGAATTTCCAGCGCTATTTGCATAATAAACAATACCGTCTGGTATTCTAATAGATATTACCTATGTAGGAGAATATAGGAGAGAAGCATTCTATCCCATTCTATAGTGAAACTTTTTCATTATTAGTCTGCATCGGGACTGACAAAAAAACCTTTTTTGTTATGTGCGTTCACGCGCAAAATACCACACCAAAGAGTTGCACTTACGTGCAAATTAAACTGCAATGGTAGGTAATATGATGAATATAACCGTGTTACTGCTAATATTATGCTACTTGATTTTTATTTCAATTTCACCGACGAAATCGTTCAAAACAGAACACATTTACATACATAATTTTTCAATCATCTATAGATATAGAGCTTATCTACCTAGCACCTACCACAAAGATTTGTTTCCCTGACAACACAGTTCGCTAAGTAAAATCCTTAACAGCCAAGTAGCAATTAAAGTTCGTTATCTACAATCAGATAAGCGACTTTCATATACAACATTTTCCTCGAAGCTATAGGTATCCAATCACGTCTACCTTAACTTTAACAAACTTCCACACCAGGAACTATTTTAAAACGACTTTTATATCACTATTAAAACTTTACGAAGGAAGCAATAGACGGTTAGTGGGGAGCCACCGGTTTTTATTTGTTTTACCGAGCCACTGCAATATTAAAACTTTGGTTTCAATCTTCGAGATTTCTGTCCTGTTAATTTTAACTTTACGGGGGATATTGCTAACTGTGTTGCGAAGTTGGACGCACCACGATTCTTTTATGTACAGTATGAAAAATAATAATAAATTGTCACTTTTGCATGCATTGGTTCAAATTTTCAAGGCAATTCTATATTTCTAATTCCATCAAAATCCAGCCAAATATTCGAGGCTTTGCCCGCGAATTGCAAACCTCTATTGATGATACTAAAAATACCTACTTTTTATTATAAAATCTTTTGTTTATGAACATATAAATAAACAGTACGTAAACGTTATCTTTCTGTGTTTCCTCGTTGGATGCAAAGAATCTAAAATTGCAGGAAACTATTCAAAAGCGACGCCGGTTTTGCGTAAGATCTTGAATGGCTTGATAAATGTGAACGCGTACACAATGTTGTTTGTAAATAAAAATTAAGGTTCTATGAATGTTTAATGTTCAGTATTAATATATTTGAAATATTTACGTATTATACTTTGAAGAAATATAATTTACGTGAAAGAACACCATAACTTTACCAACTCTAAATTACATTTCACAATGCTCTACGTCTACTACAAAAAACTCTATTATATTTAGCTACATTTGAAACCGATATCCCCTACATTTGATACAGTATATAATTAATTAGCAAATGGCGTGGAAACATCAGGACGAACATCCCATAACGTGCGAATCGCATCATTTATTGGCCAATGTTTATTTCCCTCGTAAACTAGTTCTGTTTACGGACTCTTGCCTTCATGGTGATAAATTTTTTAACACACCTTTTTGTGTTATTTCTTGAAAATGCTAGTACCTATCCTACTGTTTGTTATTTTTGTTTAGTCACTCCTTCACGCAAAAACTGCTGAACCGATTTTCATGACATTTGACACACACATAGCATAACAACTTGAACAATTCTAAATATAACACACATGATTCATTGTTAGTTTTGATATGATACTATTCAATTGGTTTCACATATTTATTACAGGAAATTGGTTATGTTATTATAGATACATATTTACTCCAGAACTCTTACTGTATTTGTTATTATATTTTATAATAACATACACCGATGAAGCACACACTATTACCGATGAAAATAAATAATATTTGACAATACTGAATAGTTTATTGAACTTCGACAACAATAACTCTTTATTTCTTATATCATAAAGCACATGCAAACTAATAAATTGATAGATAAAAATCGTCACTAGATCGAAATCAATTTTCGAGGGCTTTTGTTCTTTTCTCCGATATGTGACCACGAACGATCACGTGACCGTCGGTCAATGACCCCGCTTGCATACCACACTCGACCTACACTGACCTTAGTGGCTGAATCATTTTACCAATTGCCTGTTATTTTGTTGTTCTTTACTGGATTAATAATAACTGTATTGTAACATATTGGGTATTTCATTTCTTTGTTATATCTTATAAATAGATCTATCGACTTTTAAGTTTTAACATATTGTGTAATGAGACAAACTCCCAGACATTATCTTATATATAAAATTCTCGTGTCACAATGTTAGTCTGCATACTCCTCCGAAACGGGTGGACCGATTCTCATCAAATTTTCTGTGCATATCGGGTAAGTCTGAGAATCGGCCAACATCTATTTTTCATATGTACCACGGGCGAAGCCGGGGCGGACCGCTAGTATTTCTATAATATCATTTTAAACATTTGACATACCCTTATCCACCTAGCTATCTACCGTCACAACAAATCCCCATAAAAACCGAATGTTATATGAAATTTTCTCTTCTAGAACCTTTCTTCACAAACGCACACACTTTCACCACAGCTACATCTAAACTAAAGTTTGTAACAACGCTTGCACGTGACACTATTGAAGCTGTCGCAACGCAAAGGATATTCCATCCAGTTGCGATTTCACGAAAATGCAGCTACGTTACTGTTTGCAGTTTATAGTGCCCTGGTAGAAGCGTTAGCGGTATGACGATTTGGTGTTAGTTATTTTTACTGAATAGTATGTGTTTTTGATTTATTTAAATGTATAAATATTGTTACAGTGAAAAAATACAAAGGAAAATGACGAAACGGCAGCATATAAATATGTATTCACTTTAGCATTTATCAATGATGTAGCGTATTTTAAGTTAGAAACAAAAAAGTATTTTAATTCATAAAAACCTGGTAGACTTTGCTATTGTTCACAAGTTTAATGAGTTTATAGATATCGACTATTCCCGGTTTCTATTTATAGGATCTTCTCTTTTCATTCATAACTTCTAAATATTTTACAGACTAAAATAATTATTTTTGGATACAGATATTCGATATCTGTTTGAATCTGTGACAGGATTGTGTGTACGAAACAAAGTCCCAAAGCTATTGTTCAACGGATGTGGCTTTGAACCTCATTTGGATTTTTTAACTATCAACTGGTTTAGAACATTGTACCCTAAAATAGCTATTGTAAAGCTCTGAAGACCAGAATTAAAAGTTTATTCACCTACCGTCAAATTCCTACAAGATTATATGACCCTCTTATAAGAGCTCTATTTCACCACTATAACAATATTGCAATAACGCAGATATTTACCATAAGACGGTCAGATAACAAATTTTATTTAACAAATAATCCTACTAATATTATCATAAATTCGAGTGTTTGTCTGTTACTCCTTCACACAAAAACTGATGAAACGATTTTCATAACATTTGCCAGACACACATTGGGAAACTTTTATCCCTAAAACCCCATGGGAACGGGAGCTATGCCGGTTTTCCTTTTCTACGCTATCGAAGCTACGTACTAAATAAATTAATACTTTTCTCTAACGCATGCTGCTTACACCAGACGCCAGCTGGCCGACAGTGACGAGTTTATCTCGCTCCATTCGAGTTCAATGAATAGAGGCGCGGACAACGAACCACCCCCCCACTAAACCTCCATTAAAACATTTCAGTACACCTCGATACAATATAGGTACCTACAGAGAGTCAGTTCACTGTCCCGACTCCTTTATGTATTACCTGCTACCAACTAGGCTACATATAGTGATAAATCATTTTTAGATTTTATATCGTTGTTGTGTTTGAGGTAAATTCAGGCGACCGTACCGTATTGCGATACAGGCTTAAAGGGGAAAAATATGACGTTTTAGATAGTCATTGACGATAGTCATGGTACCTATAAGGCTGAAATATAGATAAATTAGTGTCCAATCGAAAAATATTCGAAATAACTGATGAATACTTTAGTATTCAGGTAGCGACAACTTTTAAAAAGTTCTATATTCATTATTTGTTATATCCGAGGTTAAGAGTAAAATTCACATTTATTAAGTTGCGTAACATAAATGTTTTCTTTATCTAGTAACTAGTAAATACGCCTCGGCAACGCTGCGTTGACTCGGGATAAGAACTGAAAAAATATTTAGACTAGTCCTCTCAGGAATAATGTAGCCATCCACTAGTAAAATACTTTTTATATTTCCCTGAGTTTATATAACAAAGTACCTTACAAATTACAAACAATAAAATCCCCTTTGTATTACAATTAACTATAGATGCACATTACTTACATAGACAAAATTGCAACTTTACAATCTCACTCCTCGCTTCCATACGTTAGTGAACCATATTTTACTCCCTACAATATTCACGATAGACCGATACAGTTCCCGCAATACCCATTAAGGGCCCTTAGTAGGTGAACACGGCAAAATGGACTGTTTTCTATGAGCTATAATTGAAGATATTGAAGTTTTTTCGCACTGAAATTTCTAATATGTATTACAGAACGTATGTGTGATGGGATGACTGTTTCCAAAACACGATTGGAAAAATTTTGCTCGATAAAAAAAAATCCTGAAGTTACCTCTAAAATATCATATAAATGCTCATTACAACTGTATTTTACGATAATAATTCGTATAAAATCACAAATACATAGGTATTTACCTTCTCGATTTCGTGACTGTTTTAGATTTAGAAAATACTAAATATTTTCATTCACTTTTTGATAAAAATGTGAATGGCGCTTACGATTTTAAGTTTCGAGCACGTTGATTCCATACTAAACGCGGATCCCCTCACCGCTTACCTCAGGCCCGAATAGCTGAATTTTCGCTGACCGCCTAACCCCTCTTAAGCGGGAACAATAACCACTTAGCGATTAAAAGCATTATTCGTGCGATTTAAGCCGTCGAAAGAGACTCAACGCTTCGGAAGAATTATGCTTATAGTTCTTAGTTCTTACATCGCAATGCTTTTAAATGTTGCTATTGAAAGGTCCATTGTATACACGGGCGGAGAAAGTGGACGGGGCCGTGTCGCATAACATTAGCATACCTACTTGGGAGGTGCTGATCGGCTGTTGACCTTATTTCGGATCTATTTTAAACCGTGCAACCTTAATACTGCATGCTGATGAAGACCTCATTTTCTAGCGTTAAGCGTATTGATAATACTTTTACTAGGAAATGCACGATAAAACCTTAAGATCATTAAATAATTGAATGGTAATGTTGGAATGTAATAAGGGTGTAGGAAGGTACAAAGTAACAAATACATATGCAATGAATGCATAGGCCACAAATCCTCTCCAACAAAACATCCTTTCCAACAATCCCCACACAAAAGCGCATCACATGCAATTCTTCACAGCTCACAGCACACAGCAGCGAACCAAGCAGTTTAAGTTATATCTGCACTTATACAATTCCTTCGCGACACATGTACAAGTTCATTATTTAACAATTTCAATATTTTAAAAGTACAATAATATTTTACAATTATATATACATATATTTTACAACTTCAATATTTTACAAGTACAATATCCACATTCCTACGCACCCAAACGCCCCGTCCCGGACATTTCATCAGCGGTCTACGCTCTGCCGCCAAATTTAATTACGGAGGCTGTATATTTGCTGGGAAGTGGGACACCGCACTGCCAACCTACGCGCACTACTGTGCATGACCCGCGCGGACTGCGTGATGTGATTCTTTTGTCTTCGTATACATTATAGGTACAGTTACTTTCGTTTTTTCAAAAATATCGTGAAAGTTAGAGGACAAATATATTACGTAATATATGTTTACTAAAAGTAGTAGAAGTAGTATTGGAAATATTCTATACCTATATTAACCTCTATTTAAAAATGATGAATTAAGTCTTTGTATCTATGTAAAGTCGAGCGAAATATGTTAACTGATTAAAAATATTTCGAGAAATATGTTTAAAAATCGAGTTTATCTACCTACTTTTTATAAGCAGCCATTAACTTTTTTGTCCAATATACTTGGCAACTCTATTACGTAAATATACCTTATACGTATAAACACACTCAACAATATCTCTAATTAACAAACATATCATAAAAATAAACAGTTATAATGAACTGCCAACAAGTTTGGAGCTTTGCATGAATTATAAGCGTCGCGTCTAGAATATCTGCTAGTTTGGCTAAACTCAGTGAATTTTGATAGCTAGCCTAGAGCACTGTGGGAACTGGGAGCGGGAACTAACGAATTTGTCTTTGTAATTAATTTACGAATAACTTTGATAGAACTACGCCGCTATCTAACGGGCTCAATGTTCATATTTTGGTGAACCACGATTGGATGCCACAATAGTAATAAAGGACATACATATTATGATCAACTTCGTGGAGAATTTATAATTTATATTCTTAAACAAATTAAAGCTTTTTTTGTAGGATAAATAGATTAAAATAACACTTTATAACTGTCATTGACCTTAATAGCACACTCATAAATTTTACCTAAAATTGAGAACGTAATAGTTCCCACTTCCCATAACATAAACATTTGGCACACATGTATCAAACATTCGTACTCGTTTCGCACAAAAATACTTCTAGCAACTATAAACCTTACTCCCATACGAATAGAGCTATTTTTAGATAGAACACTAGTGATGAGAAGGAAAGTTATGACACGCGAATGGCCTTCTCCGATTTGCAAGTGAAATTACTCAAAACACGAGTCAGCGTTCCCGTTATTAACATTAATTTTATTCACAGCTATTAACTGCTTGTTTCCTTACTCGCTTCTTATTATAAGTAAGAGAATTAGTCATAGCCATTTAGCGCGTGTCAACTAACACTACGAAATGTGTTCGACATTTTTTCCCCGCATGCTTTTGTTTACATTTCAATTGTGGCTCGTTATTTATAATGAATTGCGATATAATTATGAAGCGTTGAATTACATTTTCTGCTGTTTGATTTACAGTTGAACAAATAATTGGTAGGTACGTTATACTCATAACATGCATTTTGCATTGCAACTATAATTATTAATCATATAAATTAACGCAGTGATGATGATAGATAGATGATGATAGATGATAGCATGAACCCTATCTTTATGACAAAATTCACCTAAAGAAGTTTATCACGTAGGTACTACAGCACTAGATACTGCAAGTTTCTACGAAACAATCTTTTAAACTTTTTAAAGGTAATTTTATACATTTAAAAGCGCAATTCACTACAATCACTTTAACATTATGTCATACAAAGTGCTGCGACATAAAGCAATTTTTCATTGAATATTGAATCTCCATCAATTCGCACGTCGCATGTCACCCCGGGTGTCACGCGACGCGCGCGGACAGACACTGCGTCGCACAATTAGATGAACAAGTGAATGAAAGGCAATCACGTTTCAAAGTGTATAATTTATTGGTGATGAAAGAACTCGTTATACTAATTCATATCTACATTGTGTGTTTGTATTTATTTATTTTAAATTTACCGCCTTTTCACCCGCGTTAGTTATTTAACAAATTATATACTTACGTATCTTTGTGAAAACATTGAAATTCGTTGCAGTCAGAAAAGTCAGAAAATCAACGGATTTTATCGCGAACTGACAGACAGACGCATGTTTTATTATATGCAGGTACCTAGTGAAGTCAAGTAACATGTACAAATTATTATTTGATCATATTTTCACTATCGTATTTGAGAATTTAACCAACTCTTTTACAATACATAATCAAGAGACCAAACTCTAAATAATATATACTTCATTATCACTTAAAGGTTGAGTACAATTCAACTTTAACACATCAGCAATAATTGAATTCGCCGATTCGGAATAATAGTCACTATTGTTAATTGTTATGATACATCATACATACTCCCGTTCGTACGACCCAGCCTTGACCGACTTCTCGAAATTCGAAGACTTGCCAAATAATAATTACTACGAGAATTATATCGGAGACAATGCAGGTTGTGGTAACAATTAACATTAAAATTATTGCATCTCACGATATGAATGTGAAGTGTTTCCAAAGATATCTTTGATACACCTGCAACGATTCTTAACAAATTATTTATGACATTCCATCATTATTTTCATTCTAAACTAGCAGTCCGCCCCGGCTTCGCCCGTGGTACATGTTTACGTTTTCTCTACATAAGAACCATCCTCGTATTTCAAGGAATATAATAAAAAAAGAATTATCGAAATCGGTTCAGCCGTTCTCGAGTTATGCGTTTACCAACACATTTTGCGATTCATTTTTATATATAAGAAGAAGAAGATTAATGTGTCTCACACTGTTATGTTAAGACTACTACAAAAATGTTTATAAGAGGAGTGGAGCATATTCACATACGAAAGATTCGTTCTTTTATATGAATATGATCATCTTTACGTCAAACATGTTATCTACAATCTTGATGCATAATTTCAACTTTGTTCGACTACCATCATGAATCAGCTTTGGCCAATTACCTAAAGCAAATCAAGTCCCACACAATCGAACACATTAGCACCAAGAAGCAGACGTCACACACATCTCTACCAAATGTTATATAACAGCAACTCCGTGACCCGACCCTGACCGGTTTGTCCAAAGCAATCAGTGGCCATTTGCAAATAAAATCGCGCCGAGATCGCATCGCTAGGAACGGGACCGTGACATGAATTGCTCCCAATGCATTCGACCATTTGCATGGATTTAAGACACGTTCGTACCACGTGTTTGTTGTTCGAGCCGTTAACCTCCTCTTTTAAACCGCAGTTCCCAAGAATAAAGGAGATCCTCATTTGGTTTTGTTAAGTACTCAATAACTGAGGATTTTCAACCGATGTGATGTTTCATTGTTTGATGGAAACATGGTTGTCATTTGGTCCGACTTAGGGCCGATTTTTCAATGCTTAGATAAAACTTATCCTTCCAATAAAGTGTTACACGATAATGTTAAAATGTCACGTAAACTGTCAAATACGGACAATTAGGAACACGTTTTTAAAATGGTAGTTTTATACATTATTCGACGAATAAGTTTTATCGAAGCATTGAAAAATCGGCCCCTAAGATAATAAATAATATCTGTTGATGTTTTTTTTTTTGGAAAAGATATTTATTAGTAAAACAACAACTAATCCTAACGCGTTCTAATCTACGAAACTTAGATTCACTTGCACTTTAGAACCTTCTAGAAAGAATCCCATCTAAAGACGCACAATCGTCTATTATTATTAGAGAAGGCTAAGGAAAATAGCGGGGTTATTTACTTACTTTAAGAGGAAACTTACAATAAGGCGGAAGAGCGGCGGTAAGTGCAAAATTGTGTCGGATTATCGCACGTCTGATAAACAAGACGATAATCCAGAAAAATATTTCATTAATACTATCTAGTATTAGTAATAATGCTATCTATTTTCTGATATTCTCTATTAATAAACATGTTTATCCTTATCAATTAAATCAGCATTAATTCCAATGTTAAAAAATGACAGAGCTACATGATAGGTCGTCTAGCGACATCACTTTCCTGCACTTGAATTAATACTGCTTTAAGACATGAAACCCCCAGTTCAGAAATAATTTTAATTCAATACACACGTTCAGAAAACGAAACAAAAACTGTAGCTTTAATTAGAAATACTCGTTTACACACACTGGACCCTAAATGTTTTTATTGTAAAATGAAATTAGTACGTAGATACGATAGAGTGAATAGTTAAAATTAAGTTAGTTTCAACACTAGCTTCATGTAGCTACGTGTGTTATTGGATTACAGAAACTACGTGCTGTTGTTAGGCGCATTAGTGACATAATACTGTATTTGCAAATACATTTGGAAACAGCTTTGAGAAGTAAGATTAGAGGCTGACTATCTCAATTCGACTTGGCTGTATCTATCTGTGTATAAATACTTAACTTACTTTAAGCTTAAAATAGTCATTATTATTTAATTTTAAGGGGATTATTTTATGGTTATGGATCTCTTTCAATTTATAGTAGTTAATCAAAACATGCGATAACTTTTACTTATTACAATCTCAACAATAAAAGCCGCACAATGATAATCTAGTATTCCACTTATAAACTACTTAGGTATTTTTATTTCATCAGCAAAATAAAATTCATTATTACCAAACCCGCGTCACCGGGTGTACCAAACAAAAACAAATTGACCACGTTTTTGTACGGCGACGCAAACAACTTTCAACACAGCGACGGAAAGCGTAACGTAATCCCATTACATAAGTAACTTTCATTGCTGATAAGGTCACCGACAAACGTCAACAATTGATCCCAATCTTTGGAGAGATACGGTGATGTGCGATCGTAAAATATATTGAGTATTGTAATAAATAACAATAAAATACATAGACGAAAACATCATATTCATTTGGTAAGTATGTGATGCCTATAGATCTATTACTGGGTAGGTCATTAGATAAAATGCATTTGTTATTTTTATTTAGGGCCCTCCCCGCATACATAATCATGCCAGTAATCATCAAACTAATAAAGGTAATCATATCTTCTGTTTTTACTACGTTACTACAATAGTTAACAATAAAAAAAATAAAAATATAGATCTATGTATCTGAATCATCTTAATGTATTTCTTTACCATAATTCATAACAGGCTTTCTCGTTTACACCAACATTTCCATACCTGAAACAAAAATAATTACATCAACGATATTTTCATTTAAAATATTTAGTACATTATTTTGCTGTTCAACAACGATAACATTTCAAACATATTACTTTTTTCTAACCCTCTATATGCAATTTACTTATTTAGTGTAA
Source organism: Colias eurytheme (assembly GCA_907164685.1). Classification (NCBI taxonomy): domain Eukaryota; kingdom Metazoa; phylum Arthropoda; class Insecta; order Lepidoptera; family Pieridae; genus Colias; species Colias eurytheme. The sequence goes on along the minus strand of CAJQZN010037854.1, from coordinate 183 downwards.
CTCATTTTAAACTACCTACTGTAAACAAAAGCTTATATATATTATTTATTCCAATATGCATAACTACCTGTACCTATATATAGTTATTTACACATACACCTTCACTAGATATTAAATAAGATTACGTAAATGCAAACCAAAGTCTAGACCATCGCCGGCAAGTAGCATGCCTATCGGTTTTCT
>CAJQZN010037853.1:0-14962 GCA_907164685.1 Colias eurytheme | reverse complement strand
ACATTAAAGGGACGATTTGGAAACAAAAAGATGATTGTTACTTCTATTTTAAAAAGATTATTTAACCAAAAGAAAGTAGTGAACCAGTCTGCAAGTCAAATTAAAGCGTTATTAGATACAACAACAGAGTGTATACAGAGCCTGAATAATTTGAATATAAACACCGATTCTTGGGATCCTATAATTATATTTCTGGTGGGGCAGAAGTTGGATACAGAGTCGTTAAAGGACTGGGAGGAACTTACACACAAAGATGGAAGTGATGAATTGTCTACATGGTCAGAACTGAAGAAGTTTCTTGAAGCTAAGTTTCGTACACTTGAACTTATCACGCCAGTAACAACATCTACTAGGGAAAAATCTTCAACATATAAGTCACATCACGCCACAGTCGAAGACGGCCGCCGGGATATTTATCAAACACCACATGTTCGTGTTTCACCGGTATCATGTACTTATTGCAACGGTGAGCACTACATATTCAACTGCAAGGAATTTGTGAATCAGTCGGTTGATGCGCGACAAGAGTTTGTGAAGAAGAATTATTTATGTTACGATTGCCTTCAACCGAATCATAATGTATACCGATGTAAACAAAGGAAAACATGTCGAGTTTGCGGAAGAAAACATCATTCACTTTTACATAAGGTTAGACTGACATATACGGACGAAGATGAACAACCACAACCAGAACAAAACATCACAACAGCACACTTCTCTAGAGAACAACCCGATCAACAAGTATTGTTAGCGACAGCACAAGTTATGGTTAAAGCGAAGAACGGTTACACACACATGCTTCGTGCTTTAATTGATCAGGGATCAGAGGCCACATTCGTTTCTGCGAGAGCAGCGGCACTTTTGGGTTGTACAAAATCCAAAATCAACGGTGTAGTCTCAGGAGTGGGAGAAGGAAATCGTATACAAATACAACATCTAGTCGATCTCGCAGTTTCGTCACGATGGAAAGAAGATGATGATAGTATTGAAGTCAGGGCTTACATTCTTAAGACTATTTCAACAAGTTTGCCCTCAACACACATCAAGACGAACTGTTCAGAGCTCCAAATGTTACCATTGGCTGACCCTACCTATCATACACCAGGAAGAATTGACATGTTGTTGGGAGCGGATGTCTACTGCAAAATTATAGAAGAAGGATTGGTAAAATTATCAGATGGGTTAGTGGCGCAGAAAACACGTTTGGGATGGGTTATATCAGGTCGAAGAGATGAAAAGGTTATAGATAACAAACACAATATAATAACACTACATATAACAAGGATGGTTGCAGAAGATAATGATTTACTTAGAAGGTTCTGGGAAATAGAAACAGATGTCTACAAAAAGAAGAAGATTCAAACAAAAGAAGAAGAACTATGTGAGGAGATTTACAAGAATACAACAAGAAGAGATTCAACAGGACGATATGAAGTACATTTACCGTTAAAACAAAGTATAGAAGACACGATTAAATTATGTGGAAAAACAAAAGAGCAAGCTATGAAGAGATTTACACAACTAGAAAAGAAATTTGAAAGAGATGAGAAGTTGAAAACAGAATATACAAAGGTTATACATGAATACAAAACAATGGGTCACGTGAAACATGTAAAGGATGTCAATAGCGATAATGCTATTTATCTGCCGCATCACGCAGTAATACGTGATGACAAAGAAACGACGAAGGTACGAGTCGTCTTTGATGCATCGGCTAAAGGTTCTAATGGCTATTCATTAAATGATTGTATGATGATTGGACCTGTGTTACAGCCAGACCTCAGAAGTTTAATTGTAGCATGGCGAATGCATAAGATATGTGTTGTGGGGGACATCGTTAAGATGTATAGAATGATCAACATGACTGCTAAACATACACCTTTACAACGCATCTTATGGCGAGATAATCCTCATGATCAAATTGAAGAATATGACCTAACAACTGTAACCTTTGGTACAGCAGCAGCTCCTTATTTAGCTGTGCGTACTTTAATACAATTAGCAGATGATGAGTTGCATAATTATACGGAAACTGATGTTATTAAAAAGGCTTTCTATATGGATGACCTCATGACAGGAAATGAAAATATTGAGAAGACAAAGAACATGTGTAAAGAAATAACAGAGATATTAGCTAAAGGAGGGTTTCAAATGCAAAAATGGTCTAGTAATTCAGAAGAAGTATTGAAATATTTACAAAGAAATGATATTGATACAAGGGACAAGATAAATATAAAGTTAGATGATGTAATAAGAATTCTCGGATTAACATGGGATAGAAAGGATGATGCATTCAAAGTATCAGTAAACTTACCAGAAATGAAGCTTCCTGTAACAAAGAGAACAATTCTATCTGATGTGGCTCGACTTTTTGATCCTTTTGGGTGGCTTTCGCCTGTAATTGTTACTGCGAAGATTTTAATACAAAGATTGTGGTTATGCAGCTTAGGATGGGACGATAAACTAACACCGGATTTACGCGAAGAGTGGATAAGATACAGAGAACAACTTACACATTTGCAAAACCTCAAGATACCACGTTGGTTAAAAACTACACTTGATAATGACGAAGTTGAATTACACGGTTTTGCAGATGCATCTGCTCAAGCTTACGCTGCAGTTACATATCTGAGAGTTATGCATGAAGAGAAAGTACATGTAACTATACTTGCATCACGAACTAAGGTTGCACCATTAAAGCAAATATCGGTACCTAGATTGGAACTTTGCGCTGCAGCCCTACTAGCGGAGCTGATTGAAGATCTTGTGGAAGTACTCAAGATACCTAAAAATAGAATATTCGCCTGGACGGATTCAATGGTTGTACTTTCATGGTTACAATGTCAACCGATTCACTTGAAGACTTTTGTTGCAAATCGGGTTGGAAGTATAACACGAGTCTTGGATAACGAATGTTGGAGACACGTCAAATCTGCCGAGAATCCTGCAGATATTGCAACCAGAGGCATTGACGCATGTGATCTAGTAGATTCTGAGATTTGGTGGATGGGACCGGTTTGGTTACAACAAACAAACCTTCAACTTGAGAGATGTGATGTTCCAAAAATAGATTTAGAAATGAAGAAGCTAAAATGTAATGTTACTATAGAAGAAAAGCCAATTTGGGAGAGATTTTCCACTATATCAAGAATGAAACGGGTACTCGCATATTGTAGAAGATTTGGTAAGAAACGGACAACACAAACACATCATTATTTAACATCAAATGAAATGGAATACATATTAGAAGAATGCATAAGATATTATCAAAACTTGGTTTATGAAAAGGATATAGAAGCGCTAAAGAAAGAAGGAAGAGTGAAGAAACGAAGTACACTTATAACATTAGCTCCATTCATAGACGAAAGAGGCCTTTTGAGAGTGGGAGGCCGGTTGCAGAATTCATCACTGTCAGATACAACTAAACATCCTATTATAATACCGAGTCATCAACACATTACGAGGTTGTTAGTTAACGAAGCACATACAAAAACGCTCCATGGTGGCATACAACTAATGTTAACTTACATTAGAACAAAATATTGGGTGATTGGAATGAAGTCGGCAGTAAAGCAATGTATTCGCAATTGTAAGATATGCATTATAGACAAGGCTAAAGTGAAGAGTCAGTTCATGGGTCAGCTACCAGCAATGCGAGTCAATAGACATCGGCCGTTTATCAACAGTGGAGTCGATTATGCTGGTCCCGTGTGGATAAGAACATATAAGGGACGTGGTCACCATGCGACTAAAGGTTATATATGTTTGTTTGTCTGCATGGCGACACGCGCTATACATTTGGAAGCTGTGACAGATCTTACTTCACAAGCGTTTATAGCTGCGTTTAGAAGATTTGTCGCTCGCAGAGGCCACTGTGCTCACCTTTGGAGCGACAATGGAACTAACTTTGTAGCCGCAGCTAAGGAGATCAAAGATCTATTTAGTACGGGCAAGAGTAATATTTCGAATGAAATAGCCGAAGTCTTAGAAAACGACGGAACAACGTGGCATTTCATTCCGCCAAGAATGCCATCATACGGAGGTCTATGGGAGGCAGGCGTTCAATCTGCAAAGAGGCACATAAATAGAGTTAGTAAGAACAGCACCTTGACGTATGAGGAAATGTGTACTCTCTTGGCCCAGGTTGAAGCTTGTCTGAATTCTCGTCCGTTATGTCAAGCCAATGATGATATGGATACACCCCTTACGCCTGGTCATTTTCTAGTGGGCGAAACTTTAATCGGCGTACCCGACACTAACTATGATAATGTAAAGATTAATGTTTTGTCCAGATGGCAACTTGTACAGAGAATGACGCAGGATTTTTGGCGCCGGTGGCAACTGGAATATCTGAATACACTACAACAACGCTACAAGTGGCATGTCAGCGTACCATCACCTCAAATCGGAGATATGGTGATAATTAAAGAAGATAACATGCCTCCCACAAGATGGCTTATGGGAAGAGTAAAGGATCTACATCCTGGGGCAGATAACCATGTCCGTGTGGTGACGATACAGTGCCAGGGTAATCACGAGTTCAAACGGCCATTATACAAATTGATAGCGTTGCCTAAAGATTGTTAGTTTATTTGATTTACATTTATACACAATTGTTATTTACAAATTTACAGTCCACTAATATGTTATTTATAGTTGTTGTATAAATTTATTTGAATGTTATTAGATGAGTTCATGTTGATTTTACTACTGTATAAAAACTATTGTTTTTGGCCGCCGGTATGTTCAAGCGAATTTTACATTAATTCAATTTTTGTTGTGTATTGATAGATGCGATGAACGTAAATCTAGTATGAAATAAACAGTCAAAGTGAATACACGTATTTTTTCTTCAATATCCCTCTACTGAGCTAATTTGAACCTTAACACAATAAACACTAACTAATAACGCGTAGATATAATTAACTATGTACTATCTTTCTATTGCGCCGATCACATGTTTTCATTACAATTAATAAATATTAAATAGGCATTAAGTAAAACAAAACAATTATTTTTGCGAGGGCCTTTTGAGTTTTGACGTATGTTCATAGGACTAATAAATATTTAATTCATCCTATGAGAATACATACATGCATAAATTAGGTCCAATTCAGAATTTTCTTGATTCTTGAACAATTTTTATTCGAGAACTTCTAACATAGAAACTACCCCTACAGACTGCTAGCACAGTATTACAATATAGGAAATATGGTAATACTGTGCTGCTAGGTACCGCTTTAAACTCTATCGGAACGAAAGCCTCAAACTAAAGCTTGTTTTAGATTTAATTACATAATTGTATTAACATTTACCAACAAAATTATAGGAAACATAATACAAAAAGTAATACATAAAATAAAAAATATACATTTTTATCAAATCAGAGTGACCAAAACTAATTAAATATTTGTTTGTGATTGTGGTGTATGTAAATCATCAACGATATTTTAAAACCACCATTATGTAATCATATCGATTAAATACAACTTATTTTTGAAATCAATCTGCCAGCCCTAGTTTTACAATATCTGTTTATGTTTTCGATACGTAAACAGAGCCTCGTGGCTTCGTACACACATTAATTAAAAGTAAATAGATTTAAATTTGATATATGTTGAGATTTTAATTATTATGTGACTAATACAATTGAAAAACACGTGGCGTTTAGGAACAATATATATAATTTATAACAAACAAGTTATTATGCGCTTAAATTCTTTGAAAAGACGTTTTATATAAAAACTACAAGCATGTACTGTATGCAATAGTGTTGGACAGTGCATTTAAGTGAAGTGTTTTGTAGTTTTTTTTACTCGTAAATTGGTGAAGGCTTTGCAATGGCCGCTAATATGATGTTATTATTAAACGTCGGTTAGTATCAGTGAATTTAAAATTTTCGGAATTTATCTTGCATAAATAATAATTAAGAAAAATTGTGTACCTGCTTGAACTTTTTATTTACCTACCGCTAAAAGGAGGAAAAGCCTTCTAAATTCCGAGCGCAAATCTGATAACGTACCTAGTGTATTAATTATGTATATCGAGTTATCAACATAACGTATTTGTAATTGAATCTATTGTTTTTTACTTTTTTTGCTACATTTTTAATGGAAGTATTTTTTTTTTCAAAGAATTTTCTGGAATTATTACAATCTAATCCCATAATACATATATCTAACTATCACAAACATCCACAGCATCCCGCGTACTCTCCGCAATGAACAAAGAAGTGGATCCTTGCACGGACTTCTACGAATTCTCCTGTGGTGGTTGGATTAAGAAGAACCCGGTCCCCGAGTGGGCGACCTCCTGGGACCAGTTGTCGAAGCTTCGGGAACAATTGACTTCGGATCTAAGAGATCTACTGGAAGCGCAAGATGGTCCTAATTCGCCGGAAAGCGTGAAGAAGGCGAAAGCGCTGTATCGCACTTGTATTGATGTTGGTGAGGGATTTTTATGGTTTTATATTACACTGTAGTCTAGGTTTTAGATTAGGACTTTCTTTATAAGTGATACCTACCTAATAATGAACACTTTTTAAAATATTTTATAAATTGCTTGCATATAATTTTCTTGTAAATGCTTTGTGGTGTCAACATTTTGATGAACTTTTTTAATCGTCAAAAAAATTATTTAAAAAAAACAATGGTGTTTTGGAACATAAACATATTTTTTATTTCACTTGTTTCATTTGTTGGGTATCAAGGTTTAATGCTCTAAGTTGTAAGGGTATCAAAAATAATTATTTTTATAGGCAATCATTTTTAATTGCCACTTCATAAACAAACAACGTTTTGCCATAATCATGTTACACCTAAATTGACAAAATTGACTTTTTGTAATTTATCTAAATTCGACAACAGATAAAATGGAATCCCTCGGGATCCAACCTATCCAAGACCTGCTCACTGATCTGGGTCTCCCTCCCAACCCTCCCGCAATAAGCAGCAATATCTCCTGGGAGGAGGTCGCTGGTCGTGCGCGGAGGAGGGTCGGTCTCAGTGTACTGCTCAGTGTGCAAGTGTTGGAGGATGTGAGGAATACCAGCAGGAATCGTGTTGTGGTGAGTATTCTAAGTGTGGACAAGCTATTAATTGTCGATTTTAATATAAAAATTCTTTGCAGCAAAACAAATACTACACAGATCTAATTTGTGTATATTTTGAGCAACAGTGTGAGCGAAGCGTATTAAAACATACGAGTGTTATGTTACTAATACTTTTAACTCTTGTAAATATGAAGATAATGAAGAGACTATCGATCAAATGAAATCACTAATCTATTACATGAAACAACATCTTGTAACATTTCGGTATGTGCCAAAACCTTTTAACTGTCTAGGCATATTTTTATTCAAGATTTCATATCAGTTTGCACTTTATAGTTGAAGGTCGTGAGGAGAATCGTGATGAAAACCCCATTCACGATTTAATATTATTATTTTCAATGATATGATAGTAAAATTATAGAAGCGGATTTTATTATGATCAAACTATGCCTTCTATGGGCTTATTTTGTGTTATTGTTTTGGACTTATTTCGTGAGGTACTTACAAGAATATGTAGTATTATTATTGATTCTATTTTCTTTCATTAGATAGCTATAGCTAGCTTGTATGTAATAAAACGATCTGTATGATGATTTCTCGCAATATCTGCAATATTTAGTCACATTGTAAAGTACCTAACACTGACATTTATGAAATGACGAATTCTACACATTTCCCTTAACACGAAAGTTTATCACTAGTCGTTACGTAAATTATTTAATAATTATTGTCCTTACGAAAACACAGCAGACACGGGTTCCAAAAACTTTCTCTTCAATTATGATACCATTACATAAATGTCGCATACGTTACTAGGCACTTGAAAGTGATGAGCGAGATTAATCGCTGTTCAATTAAAGATAAACGATATGAATAATTTGTTATTTATAAAACTAAACCGCGATCAAATTGTCAGAACTACATAAAAAATGGAACCACACGTGTGACGAGAGGCACCGGCTTTCAAATAAAATAAGAGTTATAAAATAGGTTCATGCAGTCGAAAGTTCAGGACATATTATGTAACAAACCAAAACAAAAATACAGTCGAATTCATAACCTCCTCAGATTAAAATACCGTGGACGGATGACTAAAGGTTCTTTACTATTATTTAACGAAATCAAATAAAAAACCCACATACCAATATGTCTCAAAACACCATAATCGCATTAGCAATGAAGAGCATTAGAATACTTTATCAGCAGCATCAGGGCAATCGTGACGAGATATCCTTCGTCCCGGCACGCGGATCCATTCAAATTCAAATTCAAATTCAAATTATATTTATTTGCAAGAATGTAGTTACAAATTATAGATGTTTTTAATTACAATATTATGTGGCTAATACATTCTACCCATTGATTGGGTGTGCAAATATTGAAAAAGAAAGTTGATTAGTCTAATTATTATTTAAATGTACACACAATTCAATTTTCACAATTACGCGAACGCACTACGATTAACACGATTATATCACACACTTATCACACACAATTCAGTTTACACTACTTAAAAGTCATAAATTCTTCAATGTCATAAAATTGTTTCACCATCAACCAGTTCGTCAGTTTATTTTTGAAAAAATTTACTGGTAGTTCCTTGAAATTGTCCGGTATTTTATTATATATTTTAATAGCCATAAATATTACACTGTTTTTAGCTTTGTTAATTCTACACGTTGGGAAATGTAATTTGTTTTGGTATCTTGTCAACATATGCGAATTTACATCTCCTTTCTTCTTAAAGTATTCCGGGTGATATTTTACAAATAAACATACAGTTTCTCTTATGTACATGCAAGTTAAAGTAAGGATCCGTAATTTACTAAACAGAGGTCTACAACTGTCTCTTTGGTTCAAACCGCACAGAGCTCTGATACATTTTTTTTGTGAGACAAATACTTTCCGCACATCACAAGATTGTCCCCAAAGAATGATTCCATACGAAAGTACAGAGGAAACGTAGGCATGATAAGCATTTATTGCTGCGTTCATAGAAACAGTATCTCTTAAACGCCGTAATACGTAAACGAAACGATTAATTCTGTCACAAACGTAATCAATATGTTTGTTCCATTTTAGACCTTCATCCAACAAAACACCCAAGAATTTATGATGATCTACTTGTTCTATTACTTGGTTATCACACTTTATATTTAGGTTTATTTTGGAGCAATTCTTTGTATAAAATTGAATTATTTTTGTTTTTAATAAGTTAATTTTAAGATTGTTGTCTTCTAACCATTTTACAATATTTTTAACTGCTTCATTTATATCTCTCTCGTACGTTTCCTTTTCAGTACATTTAACAATTAGGGTAGTGTCGTCTGCGAATAAAACTGATTTGTGTTTCACTGATTTCGGTAGGTCATTAATATACAAGAGAAATAAAAACGGGCCGAGCACACTTCCTTGTGGTACACTTGATCTATTAGTTTTTTTTACTGATCTATATACGTTTCTTGATTGATTTACTATTTGTTGTATTTCCACAAACTGATCTCTATCCTTTAAATAACTAGCAATCCATTCTTTGGCAATTCCTCTTATACCATATTTATCTAACTTAAGCAAGAGTAATTCATGGTCTACAAAATCAAATGCCTTGCTCATATCTAGAAATATAGCGCTTACGGGTTTTTTTTTCGATGAAGGCTTGAATTATTTCTTTCACCATATCAAAGCATGCTAATGAAGTGGAACTATTTTTCCTAAATCCAAACTGTTCTTTACATAAGATCTTGTTTCTATCAATATAATTTCTAATTCTTTCTAAGATTACTTTTTCAAATATTTTAGATATCACTGGTATTAACGCTATCGGTCTGTAATTCTTAATATCTTTCGGATCGTCTTTTTTAAATAATGGTTTTATCACTGATGTTTTCAGTGCTTGTGGAAAAGTTCCCTGTTCCATCGATAAATTTACAAGAAAAGACAACGGTTCGCAAATATGGTCACTGCATGATTTTAATATTTTTGTACTTATTCCATCTGTTCCTACTGAATTAGTGTTATTAAGTGATTTTATTATTTTACAAATTTCGTTACTGTTTGTAGGTGTTAAGAAAATAGTATTGCAACTTTCTGTAGTCAAAGTCTTTTTTATGGCATTTACATCAAAATTAAATTTTGTTTGATTTGTGATGTCAATAAAAAAATTATTAAACTGTTCGCAAATTTCATTCATTGAGTCGTATATCTTATTATTAACTACAATCTCTTCAATTTCTGTAATATTGGTTTCGTCATTAATATTATTAGATATCATTTGCCATAAAGCTTTGTTTTTATTTTTTGCCAATTTAATAAATTTTTCACTTTGAATTTGTTTTGATTTAAGAATGCACCTTTTTAGTATATTTTTATATTTCACATAATGATTCCAACTATGAGTATACATTTTTTTTATATATATATTTTTAAGATAAAGTTGTCGCTTTCGTATACAACATTTCTTCAATCCTTTTGTTATCCAGTTAAGATTAGATTTTCCTGTACTTCTCTTTATCTTAATAATAGGAAAACAAAGATCATAAAACAGTTTGAATAACTCATAAAAAGCATTGAAGCATTCATTTAAGTTATTAAATTCATGTATTTCAGAGAAGCTTAACGATGACATACATTCACAAAATTTACGAATATTCTCATTACAGTAGTCTCTTTTTGTTTCAAACCAGGATACATTTGTTTTACGCTTTATCATACTAACTTTTAATATCTGTGCCGTTTCATGGTCTGACAAACCGAGGTGTAGTACTTCTGTGTTCACATTTCTTTTTATATTTGTTGCTATTTGGTCTATGCATGCATTTTTCCTAGTAGGTGTTTTTATTAAGCATTCAAAATTAAAGTTCTGTAGTAAAGTAATGAGTTCATCTGAAAACTTAGTCTTTTTAAGAATATCAATATTCCAATCTCCACATAATATTATTTTTTTATTTTTAAGTCCAATCCTTTGTAATATATCCTGAAGGTTTCTCATAAAAATATTTATGTTTTGACTAGGGATTCTATATATACAAATTATCACTGTATTTAAGTGCTTTAATTCTATACCACAACATTCAAAAAATAAATTGCAACCATAATCCCTTATAAAGTCTAGATTGGTGCATGGAATGTCGTGCTTAACCAAAATACATGTTCCACCTCTTCTTTGTTTACGAGAAAATGATGATATTAACTTGTATCCTGGTAATTTAAGTAACTGTTCATTTCCCTTTTTAATAAACGTTTCACATAAACATATAATGTCAATGTTGTGTGATTTATCTAGTTGTGATATTGCCAAATATAGTTCTTCTGACTTATTAATAGCTCCGGCTATATTTTGATGTAAAATTGTCAAAAATTGTGTTTTAGATACGAAAAAATTTTGAATTTGATGGAGTATTTTTATTTTTCAATATTAAATTACTATTTGGTATGTCCTCATTTAACTGGTTCGGTTTTAGAGTATGTAAAACATTTTTTGACCTCTTAAAATAATAGGGAATAGTGCCTTTTTTTACTGGATAGGAATTGTTTTGATTATTTTGGAATATATTGCATTTTTTTGAAGAAGCAAGCCTTTTTTTAATATTTTTGGGATTTAAAAATGTATTTGCATATTCTAAGCTGTCAATTTCTATATTTAATCTATTTGTTAAATTTTCAATATAATTAAGTCTGGAATTATAAAATGTATAATCTTCATCAATATCAATATATGTACAATTTGTATGTCCTCTTAAAAAAAGTTTCATTTGTGTATTAAGAAATTTCTCATTCAAGTAACGGTTATATTTTACATTTAATATAAATATTTTATTATTTTTTAATTTTCCCAATAATTCTAGTAAATTTGAAATTAAAGTATATGGATTTTTGTCATTGGAACCTAAGCCCAATATTAATATGTCTTCATTATTTATAGATTGTATCAAACTTTCACAGCTGTTTAATATTTCACTTGAAGGAGCATGCGGTTTTGTCAAGCCAAATATTTCATAACAGTCGTTCCACTTATTTTTCCGTTTTTCCAGCATACTTATAGACAAATTTCTAACGCGTTCATCACCCATAATTATAATTTTACGTTTTATTACCTTTGTGCTGACATCTGTTATGGTTTGTTGACAATTGGTAATTTTATTTTTGTCGGTACCGTCACATTCTTTATTTAATATTAGTGGCTTAGTTATGTTATAGTTTAAAGTATTTTTATCCAAACCCATATCAGTAGTAACACTATGAGAATTGTGTTTTTGTTGTAAGTTAGTTAATGTTTTCTGTTTGATTTTAGGATAAGTGTTGTGAATAAATATATTTTCATTGTAGTATTTTAAAGGTGAGTGCCGTGGTGTTTTAAAACTTATATTCATTATAGTCTGTTTTATAGGCGTTTTATTCGAGATACCTGTTAATGTTTTATCCGATTTAGTATTTAAAATTAGACTTATCAAATTCTGTACTTTTTTCTCACTTTTGTGTAATGTTTGTCTAAGATTATAACATTGTTTTGTTAGGTTATAGATAGATTCTTGTGCGGATATTAATTCGGTTTGTAATTTGCTTATTTCTTGATTCTCATTGAACACTATTGAAGTATTTGGAGTGGATATAATATGTTGACTTGTCTTTGTAGATAAATCCGTGTAACTTGAACTGGATAAACTTAAAAAAGAATCATTTAATATTTCTTGTAGATTTGATTCAGACCTTTGTTTAGGGAGTGTTTTCTTTCTGATAGTTATATTATCCATTTTATAAGTTCAAATAAAGCTGTACAATGTATCTTCAAACCGTTAATGTGTGACTAAATATTTTAATTGTTGGTCAGCTGTTCTTTGTTTAATGACACTTAATGTCAATTTTATACGTTAATATCTGTAATAATTGTGTTTTACTTACGTTTTATTTTACTTACGTTTTGTTTCCGATACTTTACTTACTACTTTTTAGGTTTAAATATAGTTACTGTCTCCCAACTTTCTTTGTTCCAAATTTGACGTAACGGTCGTTGTATGTGATGGTTTTTTGGATTCCGTATTTCCACGTAAATCGCAGGTTGTTGACGAAGATAACATTAATCGCACTTATTTACTGATTACTTGTTAATTTGAACACACTTTTTTATTAACTTTTGTACTTTTAATAATTTTAAATTGTTATTATTTAAAATTATTAAAAGTACAAAAGTTAATAAAAAAGTGTGTTCATTGTGTTTATTATAATATTTAATGTATTAGCTTATTATTATATGTGATATTTACCGATACACTGGTACGGGAGCCAGGAACAGATTTTATGACCAAGTTCCTCTCAAGCGGTAATTAGTAAAATGCATCAAAGTATAGTATTATGAAGCCTCGTGAACGTCAGCTGGAGCTCGGTTGGGGGGGAAGAGCGGTTGTAGCCTCCCGTATCAGCTGACGGTTTTTCCACCAAGATACAGCCAGCTGACCTATATATTTATCCACAGTTACATATAAGCTATCATCAGGTAAATTTTTGTTTGAGAGGAAATCACGGAAAATAAATTTTTCTTTAAATTTAACTTTCATGTTCGAGACACCAGCTGACGTATAATACACCATGTTGTAACCAGCTGATTATTTTTTTCCGTTGAGATATTGGGTTAGCTACAATTTGACAAATTTTTAGCTGAGAGGAAATGAATGAATGAATGAATGTATTTTTTTTCCTACGTGCGTGGGAGGCTCACCCCCCCAACCGAGCGCCAGCTGACGTTCACGAGGCTTTATAATACTATACTCTGATGCTTCTGACGAATTATCTCTTGAGAGGAAATAATGAACCCAATTTGCACCTGGCCACACGTATCGATATTCGTATGTGATTATAATATTATGTAGAGGATGTAGAGCCAATTTTCTTGTTGATAAACTGGATGACGAAATTTAACAGCATAAGTTTTGTTAGAATTCTGTGATAAAAGATCAAATAAATAGAAGAGAGCTCAAATAGAATATCAACTCATTCTCTTTAAATTTAAAGTTATCGAAACATGAAAAAAAAAACAATTTTCAAGCCGTAAGTTTCTTATTTAATACTAGGTTTCCGCCCGCGGCTTCGCCCGCGCAGTCAAAGAAAAACCCGCATAGTTCCCGTTCCCGTGGGATTTCCGGGATTGCGTCATTTTCCCGGGATAAAAAGGAGCCTATGTCCTTTCTCGGGTATCAAAATATCTCCATACCAAATTTTATGAAAATTGGTTCAGTAGTTTAGGCGTGATTGAGTAACAGACAGACAGACAGAGTTACTTTCGCATTTATAATATTAGTATGGATGTTACCTTATAAGCTTAGGTAGTACATAAATTTTCAACACGTAAAAGCAACTGCACATTATTATTTCCTATTGTAGCTAAAAATCTCAAATTAAAGAAATAATCCATTTAAGTGTAATTTTACATTCCCGTAAACACACTTCAATTTTACAAATTTTCTTTCATCGCCAAAATTTTCTACCGTAATTTAATATTTAAACTTTTAAGGTAATCCAAAACTGTTTAATATTAAACAGGTATATTCCTAGTTGAGGCGATCGTCGTATCTAAATTGTTTTGTATGTATGTATTGTATCTAAACTATTTATTTTTATTTAATGCCCATTCCAGATCGAGCAAGTAACTCCCGGCTTCAGCGAGCGCTACCTGCTCCACCCGGAGCAGTTCGCCCACGAGCTGCAGCAGTACCGCACCTACATCAGGGACATGATTGCTGTAGTGGACCCGCAGACTGATGCTGACAAGTTCGCTGACGATATCGTTGGGTTGAGCAAGAGTTTGGCCAGGGTGAGCGATTGGGATGGGATATAAACGTACAATTTGTTCATCACATATAAACATGTACGAACTTATAAACGTACACGTACACGCACACATGCACGTATGTCGTACAC
>CAJQZN010037852.1:0-28980 GCA_907164685.1 Colias eurytheme | reverse complement strand
TAGGTATATTAGCTAGGTTAAAAGTATACGAATAACTAAATGTGACTTGAATGTTGCCAAAAGGTTATCTAGGATTTAATTTTTTAATCTTAAAAATTAAAATATAGGCGCAACATATTTGTATGAATACAAATCAAATTCTTTTTTTCACTATTCATTCATTGTTTTTTTCTAACATTTGAATAATGTATGAATAAAACTCGTTTTCAATATATTAAGTGTATTTTTTATGTATATTATCGCATTAATTATCAAATACAATTAAACATTATTTAAGATTTGTTAGGTCACACTGAGTCGTGAATAGATTTAGTTTCCCATACATTTATGTTTAAATGAATTAAATATGAAACACTTATGTCATTGACCTTATAGGACTCAGGGTAATTGCTAATCTTAACTTATAATAATATGTATTACAAACGGGAAAGTTTGAATGTATGGATGTTTATAAAAAACTAGCTGTGCTCCGCGGTTTTACCTGTAGTACGTCGCTCCTGTTGGTCTTAGCGAGATGATATATAGGCTATAGCCTTCCTCGATAAATGGCTATCTAACACCGAAATAATTTTTCAATTCGCACCAGTAGTTCCTGAGATTAGCGCGTTCAAACAAACAAACTCTTCAGCTTTATAATATTAGTATAGATTATTGCACGCCTCATAAGCGAAGCGTTGAGGTGGGTACTACTGTCACTTCGCGCAAAACATCTGATTTTTCAAACTTAAAATGTCTTTATGTATCATACATTGCACTTGTAAGATAATACATACACATACATATTAACCCTAGAAAGATAATCATATTGAGTAGTACGGGAAAGATAGTCATGCGTCAAATTTACGCATGTTTTTTTAGTTAGCTCTAAGTCGAGGTATATTGTTTTTTTTCTATAAATTGTAAGTTATTTTATATTTACAGTTATATTAGAAAAATTAATATTACAAATAATTTATTTTTAATTATTTTTATACATATAAAAAACGAAAACATTAAACGTCTGCTTTAAATCTACAATTCTTGTAACACGTATTATTTCTAATAAAAACTTATTTTTGACCACAATTAGCAGACTTTTTTTATATTTTTTATATATGTTGTACATATAGTTATATAAAAAATTAGCGAGAAACAAGTTTAGCACATATCACGACATATAAAACTATGTTACATTTCTTGCAGGAGGCATTTGCCTTTCGTCATATTTCAGAAGGACAAAAAGTATAGTAAATACGTTTTTTTTACTGAAGGCCTCCTCAGTACTTTCTTATGATGTACCATATACTTCATTTGGCAACAAATTGGAGATATTATCACGCAAATATTTTATCAAAGCTGGTGATTCTAAAAACCCACGCATAAACAAAGAAGACAGTTCCATGCTTCTATATTTCATGTTTTTTTTTACTCAGATATTTTTGTGCTTTGTTGTTAACATTGTGGCTATAAATTTAATATGCAATATGCAGGTAATTTCATTGATTCCATAAAATAAAGCCATTGGCCATCTCATTGTCTTCCTACTATTGAACATCAGGTAACACATTCGGTCTAATGCATCTACTCCGCCTTTTGCTTGAATATAATATATCATCTTTGCTTTGTACCTCATCGGGAAAAACTTCTTCTGTGTCACTTTGCTCGTCATCTTCAATTTCGTGGTCCTCCTACTTCACTATCGGTTTATTCACAGGGACCCTCATCGCTTTGCATAAGAGCGGCTAGTATACAATATTCTTCCAATTTTTTATCCCCAATTGTTTTCTATATTTGCTTCAATATGTATAAAAATAAAATTTTAACATAAGTCACAATATACAGTAATAATAAGCTAAAAAATATTCAAACTACCATAGGAGTCAAAATCTTAAAAGTCACGGTAAAGATAATCATGCGTAATTTTGACTCACGTAGTCGTTATATTTCAAAATCGGTTATCCTTACATAATTGACACGTATATCATAGGGTAGCTCTCAGTGACTTATGAAATGTCCTATAAGCGCAGTTATGGATTCGCGACATTTAAAAAGATACAGCTATATTTCGAAAACGCAGGAGTCATTTTGACGCAGACTATCTTTCTAGGGTTAAGAAAAAACACTATTTTTAACGTTCATGATATTTTTGATGTCATTTTTGTTATTTAAACTAGTTAAAAAACAGTTTAAAAAAGTTCTGTCTTGGACGTCCGTGTGTCTGTATGTGCGGATCCTTTTTCTTGTTAACACGATAGCGACCGAAATACTTTACTAATCGAGTCTTTTTTTTTCTCTTACGCTTGAGTATGCTCAGGAATAGAACCCTTTCATTTTTCAGGGTCTGATTCGATGTGGTTTAATTGTTATTAAATAAACAAAAATAATAATTAATAAATAATTATTAAAAAAAATTATGAGGCGTGCACTTTTGGATTTTCCAAACTATTTATAAATACTCGCGTAAAATCAAACACAAGATTGAAAATAACATATTAAACTATAATACGATGCATTTCTAAAACTAACCTAAATACGTAATTGCCATATATTCGCTTTTTTAAAACATTTCTATAAGACACCTAAGAACCTGCCCAAAACCATTTTGAAAAACGTCATTAAAAATCCCCTCATACAAAAGACAATAAAATGGCTCCCACGGGCCGATGTGCTCATTCAGGCCCATGACTCAACGTCATGGTTCACGGCTTTTTAACCAAGATACTTGAATACACAACTATGTTATACATATTAACTTTTGTAGTAAAAACGAAGAACTTCTACTATCTACACACTACTAAAATATAATATACTTACTACATATTATGACGACTGACGGCATTGCCATGACGTAACCTTGAAATGTTCCTCTCAAATCTCAATGCGCGCGAAGCTGCTAATGTTACTAAAAATAACGGTTCTCGATTCGTAGGAATTATCCTTCTCGTACCTTTATTATTTAATATTTTAAAAAGAAAGAAAAAAAAGCTTTATTGCCAACAAAAACTTAGACCTTAACTTAAAAAGTGCATAGATATTAATTATTAGGCAATCGGAACAGACTCAGGCCTCAGCCATGCTGTGGGCTAACACCCGAACAGCGCTGATTTTCAGTCTGATCATATATTTTAGAATACCTGCAAAGGAATACAATTACCAAAATATATCCCTATTAGTTCGTGAAATAGATATTTTGTGTAACAGATTTTATACCCATCACGATACCCAACCGCACGAGTTTCCGGTGTGCAAGCGAGACAGTGATATGACACCTGCGTCTTCGTCTTCGTTCGTACACGCTTGATTCACCTGATGTTTGTATGTAACCGACTCCTAAACTCGATTTTGAAGTCAAACAGACAGATTTAAACACTTTAGGATCGGTGACAATACAATAATTTCATGAGTTTATTAAAGCCTGTTTTAAAATACAACTAAATAATTCAACAAAAACGCTCGGCAAAACTTGTGAGCGTTTTTTTTACTCAATTAGATTAATGGACGCTTGTCACGAAAAACAGATGAATGAATCTTGATGAAATTCCGCACAGATATAGTTTGAAATTTATACTTTAACTAGCTTACCGCCCGCGGCCTCGCCCGCTTTGACTAAAACCTAATAAATTATATACTAAAACCTTCCTCTTGAATCACTCTATCTATTACAAAAAACCGCATCAAAATCCGTTACGTAGTTTTAAAGATTTAAGCATACAAAGGGACATAGGGACAGAGAAAGCGACATGAGCATTATTTGTTTTGTATAGGTAGGATATCCGCCAACCCGCACTTGGCCAGCGTGGTGGATTATGGCCTGTACCCTCATAGGAGGCCTGTGTCCCAGCAGTGGGAACGTATATGGGCTGATGATGATGATGATGATGATAGGTAGGATAGGTATTACCTATACAAAGAAATAATGCTATACCTGAATACCTAGCCTGTAGGTTATCAATGTAACATACAAGAGAAGCCATGAGATAAAGCTAGTAAATATGTATAAGCTTTCATTGCATTTACATTTATGTAAAAGTTGTTTTTATTATTTTTTACGATAATTTCCGTTCGCGCGTAAAACGAGTCCGTCATTATAGGTTTTGTTCTTCACATGTAATTTATTATTAATTTTCTCTTATTTTATCACACGCAAGTTTGTTTATATTTTTTAAATTTTAGAAAGTAAATGGGTGCAATTATATTTCTGGTTGCGGGTGACATAATCTCTAAGATAATACCTAGACATCTTCTTTTTTATTTAATCTTTTTTGTACTATTTTTAAATATCTCAGGACATAGGACATGTGAATTTAGCAAACTGACATGCGGTCAATATTGTTGTCTTTATACCCACGCTCATAGTAGTTTATGTGATCTGTGCCCACGCTTATGCACCTACCTCTGTGACCTACCTACTTACAAAATTGCCAACCTTCGACAAAATTGAATTATGTAGGTACCTACTTAGTATATTTCTTACTTTAAGTATAGTCATGGACAAATAGTTATATTTGTCTATGGTATAGTCATGGACAAATATGTATAGTTCAAAACATCTCTTAAACATTTTCATTTAATGAATTCATAGTACCTATAATGTGACATTTAAAATATTCTACACACAAGCAAGTCGTTAGTATTTAGGTAATTTAAATAAATATCTGTGACCTAGTGAATGGTGAATGTCCTATGTGGCTATGTCCTAAGTATTATATTTATATATAAAAACTGACATTTAGCCATATCCTTGGTTCCCAGAACATTTAAATACCATTGCATTCTAAAATCACGTTACATTCCTTTAGGTTAAGCAACGTAACGCGCGGTAATTTATTTGATGGGTAACCGATTTGACAACGTCAGTATTTCAATTATAATTTGATGTTGAAGTACGCGGGTAAATATAAAACGGATAAGGTATTCCAAAACCAATAAACAAAACTTAACTAAACAAGGATATTAAAAAGCGTGGGAAAGAAAGCTTTTTTTTCTTAAATTATCGTCTAAAAACGTTTGCCGTAGGTATCAGAAGAATAATAAAATACGTTTTAAAACAAATCAAAATCGAAATACATCATTTGAAAATCGAACGTAATCTCAAAATCTATTACTCATTGAAAGAAACGCCACCGAAATAAAAGGGATGAGACACAAAACACCTGTGCTTCAAACATTCTAAAAAAAAACAAAAAAAGTTACCAAAACAAGACCGACCTCTGTTCGAGCGACTCGTTCGAAATTTAAAAGTTCGATTATAAACTGTATTACAACGCCATAAAGTTGGCAACCCTGATACCATAGACATTAAAAAAAAACTAGTTATGTGGGAACAAAAAACGGGGCAAGAGACGGCTACCTAATTTTTTAGCGTCATAATTTATTTGTAGTTGAACATAAACAATCTACTATTGATATTTAGCCTGTGTTTTGGTTTGTCAATAGTTTTGTTGACGTATCATAAACAAATTCCCATCTTGACATGTTGTATAGTTTATGGGACAAACATTTGTTGGGTCTTTTTCTATGCCCTTTGACTTTTACAAACGAGCGTCCATAAAATTTACTCGAACATGTAAAATGTGTTGCTATTTTATTTTATCATTTAGTAATAAATGCCAAATTGAATTTCTAGGAAATCCATACATTTTGATATGACAAAGTAAACAAATTAATTTAAATAAACGTTAACCAAATAAATAATATGTTATTTTAATAATTACTTTTAATAATAATTAATTTATTAGTTATCATTAGTTACCAAAAATAATATTAGTTAATAAAAACTAAAAACCACACTTTTAACATATGAAATTATTGTATTGTCACCGATCCTTGTTATGTGTATAAAGTTTGAAATAAATCAGTCCGTCTAAAGACTCTAAAGAGTCGTTCACATACCTTTCACATACAAATATACAGGTGAAGCTAATAAATGCGTGTTATAAAGCCAAAAATTAATGACCCATCTTTACATATTAACACGCCTGCTACAGAGGTCATGTACTGGTGTTAATTGACACCAAAACCACTGCTATCAATACACTTGTTTTTATATTTTAGCGTAATGATGAATGGATTTTGGTCATTGAGAATTTTTTATAAAGATTCAAGCAAACGAGTTATGTCATAAAAGTTAAGTAATAATTTTGCGTAGATTTTTTGATATTTCTAAAGCGTCATTGATGATGATAAGGTAAAGTAAATGTTAGAAAATTATATTGTTTTCTATCATAGTACCTATTTCTATGGAAAACTTATTATGAAACTAATCAGAAAATTTATTTAATTCATCTACGTTTAGAGCTTACAATATTAAAAATCTTGCTTCTAATAATTATTAAACATTAAAATACGTGTGTTATTAAGGGCCGATTTTTCAATGCTTGGATAAAACTTATTCGTCGAATAATGTATAAAACTACCATTTTAAAAACGTATTCTAATTGCTCGTATTTGACAGTTTACGTGACATTTTAATATTATGGTGTAATACTTTATTAGACGGATAAGTTTTATCCAAGCATTGAAAAATCGGCCCTTAATCGAATAAAACAGATAGGTAAGTATAAAGTAGGTACCTTATTTAAGATGTCTCTAGACAGCATTTAATTAGTTACAGATAAATTATTGTAGGTAGGTAAGTACCTATCTAATTTGAGGGTGTGGTAGGTACATACCTACGTCGTATAAGTTTTAAAAATTATTATTAAAATATCTGTTAATAAACTGATAACCACGTAGGTAGCTATATTATGTATATGTATATCAGACCAATAAATAATCATTATGTAAATAATTATTTTAATTAATAATCATGTTCTCTAATAAATATCTGAACTTGAGTAAATTCTTAATCTATTTCATTATCAATGTCACTTATATAATAGCAAAAATATATAGAATTGAACCTTTTGGCAAGAAAGATAGCTCTGATAATTTAATAGTCTGGAAAAGCATAAGCTTCTTTCGAGGGAAAACGGGAGTTTAGAATCTAAAAATTAACGACCCAGAAACTCGAGGGTGACGCAATTATTTATTAACCAATAGCTTTTCATTACATTAATTAACCATTTAGCAATTATTGGCAATACTTAACAGATAGAAGCAGCTTTGTCCTGTAAGTAATTTAAATCTTAATAAAATAAACGCTTTCCCGTAATTGTTTATAGTAAATCGATCAACGCTACCTAATGCTAATCAAATGTCAAAGTTCACACATGTTGACACAGCCCATGCTTGTAAGAAAAAAAAACAACGCCTGTCAATTCAGAACGAAAACCATATTCGCTGCTAGCTATATAACGCATCCGAATTGAAAAGTCAACCTGTTATAAAACAAATCAGCGTATCAAATGTATTTTAAAACGATTTGCATAAACGAATACGCAGAGATGTACGCAACGAAGCTACGCAGGTCTCAAGCTCCCCGGGCAATGATCACCCCTCTACCCCACCCCTAATTTGTCCACTCCGCGTCGAGCTCGCGTCGCGTGAAGACGTGTTGGTGCCGCGTCATTCCCACCTGTGGCTAGTGCTCGTTGTGTACAAAATTTTATGAATGGATAACCGGTTCCCATGGATGTGTTTTAATTCAGTGATAGTGTGTTGACCTTTATTAATCTGTGTTAAAACTGTGAGCGGAGGCTGGATTTGTGACATTAACAAAGTAAGCAAATATGCTACGATAAGTGGCTAAATATCGATGTTCTTAGAATTTATATCGGCCTATGAATAATAAAATAAGGGTGGCATCTTTTTAGATAAACTTCAGTGTCGATTTTGTAGGAAACTAAAAAATGTTTAGGTAGAACTCGGGATCGAATAGAAAACGTATAGCTTTAATATGTTGTGGTTATTATCGTGTTTTGAGATCAAACATACACAATAAATCTTTAATATGATGTTTCATTAACTATAGGTAATAATAAGGAGGTATACTTATATGTTATGACAAAGAATTTTCATCCACCCTCCATATTAACCGACCAAAACGATAGCCTTCATTCAATTTAAACGAATATAACATTATTTTCTAATTAGAATCTATTAATAGACACGAAAATAAGCAAATTGTTGAGAAAATTCGCAAATTAGAGAAAATTAACAATTAGAAATGGAACATTAGAAAATTCGAAATTGGAACTTTCATTTTTTACCGTCTATAGGCAAAAACAAAATTGGTTGTTTTTCAATGTACTTATTACTTACCTACAGATATACAGTAATAATATAAATATAGGTAGTAGAAAATTTCTAAATTAAAACTTTTAACATCATAAGATTACATTTAAAACGAACATAGACTATAAATCTACTAGACTTTTTTGTAAGCACTTAATGTACCTAGGGACTTAATATTCTCTGAAACAAACTGCCAACAATGTAGGTAGGTACCTAGGTATGTAGTAGAAAATTCTAGACATTGCTTGGGATAAAGCCTAACTTATCTAGGATTCTGGGTGCTTAAATGTAGTTTCTTCGTTAGTCGTAATTAAATTGAGAAAAGTAACAGGCTCAAGTATTACGTTTTTGTGTTAGTTGTAAAGGGTGTAATCATAGTTTAGGACTTAGGTATTTATCTTCTCTTAAGATTGCATTACAATCTAGGTACCTATGAAGCTGTTGATATTACATAGGTATAAAGCCGAAGAGTTTATTTTGTTTATTTGAACGCGCTAGTCTCGGGAACTACTGGTCCGATTTGAAAAATTCTTTCGGTGTTAGATAGTTAGCCCATTTATCGAGGCTATATTACCTATATCATCTCGCTAAGACCATCAGGAGCGGAGAAATGCGGGTAAAACCGCGGGGCACAGCTTGTTCACAATATTAGTATTTAGTAGAGTTACTTTACTTTAGAGTTACTTTAGAGTAGACGACTACCTGGGTAGTGGGTAGATAGGTACTAATTTCTACGATATTCGAGATAAAACTTAACTTTTTTAAAGTCGGTAAACTAGTCTAAATAAACCATAAGTTCATAACCCCAACGTTTGATAAAATATTTGAGTTATTAAATCACAATTTTCACAGAAATTCCATAAATTCTAAAAATGTAATTTTAATGTTTACCTAAGCCAAATTAATTTCGCGATCAAAGGGTAGAAGGTTTATTAATTATATTATACCTACAAACGTCTCTTTGAATGTTTATAAATTAGAAACCAAGTAGGTTTTAAAGTGAAGTCCCGTGTCCCCTAGTGGGGTAAGGGGCAGATGCATTATCCATACATCTGTTTCACTGATCGATTTTCTTTAGGGACAAGTAGGTGATCAGCCTTCTGTGTCCTGTCAGACCGAGACATTTTTTTTTCTTCGTCTCCACCGGGAATCGAACCCAGGACCCTCGGTTCTACGCTCATGCGTCAACCACTGTACCAAGGAGGCGGTCTAAGTAGGTTTTAGTCATTGTTAAAACTAGGTATAAGGTAAAGAAAATCAATCAGTTATGGGACATGGGATAGCACGTAGTCTTGACTTTAGCACTAGCTGCGCTCCGCGGTTTCACCCGCGTGGCTCCGCTCCTGTTGGTCTTAGCGTTATGATATAAAGCGTATAGCCTTCCTCGATAAATGGGCTATCTAACACCGAAAGAATTTTTCAAATCAGACCCGTAGTTCCTGAGATTAGCGCGTTCAAACAAACTCTTCAGCTTTATAATATTAGTAATTACCTAGTATAGATCTATAATAAAAGTAATACTTACTAAATACCTAGGTAGTCACTGCATAAGTTATCTATACTAATATTATAGAGGAAAGGTTTGTATGTATGTATGTATGTATGTATGTATGGTTTTCACGCATAAACTACTGGACCGATTTTGATGAAATTTGGCACAGATAATCTTTAGACCCTGAGAAAGAACATAGGCTACCTTTTATTGCGAAATATGTACCACGGGCGAAGCCGGGGCGGACCGCTAGTACTAGATAAATGTTACGTTTTATCCTGTTTAAAATTCGTATTTTTTTTTCAAATAGGTATTGTAGATACTTAAGTATATTGTTTTACAAATTACGTAAGTTTAAAGATGTTTGCAAACAGCTGAATAGAATTTGATGTAAATCAGCATATTAAATAGATCAATACAGAAATATATTGAGTACTTTTTCGTGTTCAGTACAAAAGAAGTCGCGGGAACGAGCTGTTGTTGAAATTAATAGATTTCCGGTACTAATAAATTTGTAATGCTGATTCAAAAACATCAATTTAGTTATTTATATTATTACTAGCGGAAACAAGCTATTATTTGCTACAAAATTGTTTCATTTATAAAATACCGCGGACTTTGCCTAGCTTCGATAGGTTTTTCGTCTCATCAAAATTGATACAGATTTTGCAACTAAAATTAATGTTGATTGAAAAATAATACTTTTATAAAGTCGAGAAAAATCCTAATTTTTGTTAAATTAAAAATAAAATATTTGCATAGTTATATTTTTGTGCTAAAATTAGTATTCAAAGCTCTAAAATTGTAAATATTAATATTATTCAATTCGATTTTATGAATGGGAAACTCGATTCTGCCTTATAAACAGGAAATATTTTCTGATATAATTTTGGAAATTCGAAGTAGTTTTTGAATATATTTTTTTTTAAATATTACTAGCTACAAGATACCTACTCCTATTAATTTTAGAGGTATACTAGCGGTCCGCCCCGGCTTCGCCCGTGGTACATATGAAAAATAGATGTTGGCCGATTCTCAGACTTACCCGATATGCACAGAAAATTTCATGAGAATCGGTCCACCCGTTTCGGAGGAGTATGCAGACTAACATTGTGACACGAGAATTTTATATATTAAGAAGATTTTTCATAGACTACAATATTTGACCATAGGATTTATAAAACTACATAATATTTTCATTCAACATTCAAATCGATACTATCGTTTAACCGTGACACACAGACAGACTTTCATATCCAATTTTGTATAGTTAACAGATGACGAAACATTCAACTCAATGATTTAACAGATGCAATATTTATCAATACAGGGCGTACACATATGGTCTGTTATCAATTATATTCCATTTTCAGATGTTACTATATTTGAATTTGATTACAATAGCTTGAATTTAACCGACTTTCAAAAAGGTTGTTCTTATTGTTAACTAGCTACGCCCCGCGGTTTCTCCCGCGTGGCTCCGCTCCTGTTGGTCTTAGTCTTAGCATGATGATATAATATAGGCTATAAGCCTAGCCTTCCTCGATAAATGGGCTATCTATCACCGAAATAATTTTTCAAATCAGACCAATTGTTCCTCAGATTAGCGCGTTCAAACAAACAAACAGACTCTTCAGCTTTATAATATAAGTATAGATTGGTATAGATTTTGAATCCACTTTGAAATAGATGTTCAATTATTTATTGTTAGCTGCATTTTGTGCACACAGTTTTTCGTTTGTAGCTTTGCTCTGGATAAAATAACTATCCCTGTCATTTTGTGAACACAGTTTTTCATCTGTGGCTTTGCTTAGAAAAAAAAGTTGTACTTGTCTATCCCTGTGCTTATATTTCATCTAAATATGTGCAGCTATTTTGACGTAATTGATATCTTAGTAGAATATTCTAGAGAATTAGTATTTTTATGCGGTATTGCTCGTGTTAATATTAAAAGATATTTAAACACTTTCCTGTGTGAAATGGATTTTTCTAATTTTCATATCTTTGAAGTTATATAATCGGTTGAGTAATTTTGCCCCACAAGAGTGACAGACAAACAGATTTATCCTCGCATTTGTATAATTAAGTATTTTGTATGGATATGAATAGAAATGTCAGATACGCATTAAAAACAGGTTTTGGTGATAATTAAGTTCACATTTTTTATTATTCTAATGCTGCAAGGTTTTTTTTCATGTGAGAATAATTAAAAATTCTAACGTCTGTTTAAAGGCACTGTCATACATTATGCGATACGATATGATATATGTAGTTTAATTAACTATCTCTTGATTTGTTTTCTGTATGAAAGTGTAGATATATATATATAAGGAAAAATTATTTAAATTGCATGAAAATATTTATAGAATGGGTTTTAAACGGAAAAATTATTTGTTTATTTGATCGTTTTTTGTATGTTGGTGAGATAAAATAAGGACACCCAATGGATATTTCCTTTAGGTACTTCTTATACGAATTTAGATTTATTTTGTACTAGAGGTCCGCCCCGGCTTCGCCCGTGATACATATTTCGCAATAAAAGGTAGCCTATGTCCTTTCTCGGGTATCAAAATATCTCCATACCAAATTTCATGCAAATTGGTTCAGTAGTTTAGGCGTGATTGAGTAACAGACAGACAGAGTTACTTTCGCATTTATAATATTAGTATGGATTCGGTAGTTCAATTCTTATTCACTTAATACTTACTTACTGAATTCCCATTTACTTAAAGCGTTGTAGAATTGGCGATTTGTTATTTACAACTTGTATTTACAAACAAGTAGTATTTGAAGTTATGAAACTTAACAGTAGTCAAGTTTCATATTTGAACTTTGTGAAGTTAGAATTACGTATTGATATTTTGTATGTGAATATGATGCCCTTTCCTCTATTAGAAAATGACTGATTTCAATTCTTTTCTCCTGACTTACAAAAGTAAATGCTAAAACTAGGTGTAAATTTGTGAGCTGTATTTTGCTGATCTAAAATGCCGGTGCTCGGTTTCTCAGCTAAAATATTCTGTTTAACAAGTCTAAAAGTTAAAATGTTTATGGATGATGGTTAACGTAAAAAAGTTGCAAATAGGGACAGGGAAATTACCAACAGTGGTGAAAGAAACCCTACCATCATATAGCATAAAACAAAGTCTGTCTGTCTATCTTACCCTGTCTTTAAAATTACGCAACCGATTTGGATAGCGTTTTTAAAAGACAGAGTGGTGAATGGACAAGGTTTTAGTATATTCATTAATTTTTACACAATGTAGACTTACTGTTAGTAAACGTATCGTAAACTTCACATTGACCAAACCTCCCTCACCCTTTTATTAAAGAACTATCAAATGTCTATAAATCGCATTGAGATAACCAGTTGCCAGCGGATGTACCTCATCCTGCGAGGCTTCGAACCGGTTGCAAGTATCACCGTTCCCACGTTGTTGCTAATATATTAAAAACACCGGACAAACTTGTTCTGTTTTGATTGGATTTAGTTGAAAGTGTGAGCGACATTTTGTTTAGGCAAGACGAAATTAGTGGATAGTAAATTGGTAATTAAATTTAAAATAGAAATTGTTCTATTAAATAACTTAAAATTGTATCACATGAAAGCAAAATGTATTAGCATAGTATGTAGGTAGTATAGCGTAGGACAGGATACAAAGATAGGAAGTAAGATGTGTCATGTGACGAAAACTCTCAATATAATATAACGTGCACTTGTATTTTTGTACGTTATCCTCCCCTTCCTTATTCATATTCATTCAAACCCTTTCCGAGTTTCCGTGAATCTGTTACGACGAATTTTATTAGTTTATCGCACGTTATGCCACTTAAAAGGATAATAATTTTATATTTGCTTAGTAAAATCTAAATTTATAAACAAATAAATATAAATGTATATTTATCCCTACCTTTAACACATTATGGATTGAACACGTTTTAGCAATAATCATAATTTACAAACAAATCATTAACAAACATTAGGTATAGTATTGGGCACAAACATGAACCTTGGGGTATGCAAAACATCTTTATCATATAACATACGTAAATGATCACACTCGTTGCTAATTCAAACGATATTTAATTGTCATCTGACATAGCAACAATGTCTTGTTAGCCACATGCAAATATAATAAAAAAGGGGCTAAAAATAAGAAACGCGGTGGCTTCTCCCGCGTAGAGGCAACGGTCGAGCCACATGGTGCGTTTATATTGGTCCTTGACGTACGATTTTTGACTTATAATAATAAATTGTAGGAAGCAGTCG
Organism: Colias eurytheme; assembly: GCA_907164685.1. Classification (NCBI taxonomy): domain Eukaryota; kingdom Metazoa; phylum Arthropoda; class Insecta; order Lepidoptera; family Pieridae; genus Colias; species Colias eurytheme. Next base: position 15,064 of record CAJQZN010037852.1, on the reverse strand, counting down.
CATGATTGGTTTTAATAAGAATTCATGATATCTTTGAAGTTTGAACTGCTTGGGTACATATCTACCTAATGATTAATGATATTGCAAATTGATGTTGTTTTGTACGGTTAATAAATAAGTTCGTTTTTTTTAAATGTGTTAGAAAAAGTTTAAAATTGGTTTTAGGTCGAGCAATGTATATTCTGTAAATAAAGGTGTTAGTATCTATTTTTTAGATTTTTAAGTTGTAGTTATTAATTAATCGAATTATTTGGTAACCTATGTATGTGTATGTTGATTAATTTATATTATAATGTTGTTGTAGTAGTATAGTTGTTTTTGGCAAAATTATTTCTACGAAACTTAAAAGAAATACGATTACGTTACCGGTTAAAAGATCGAATTAGTAAGGTTATCTATACGAACCACTAGCCACCCCATCTTTACCTTACACCTGCTCATTACAAATTCTATTTACATCAGTTTTTGTACATTTCTGTGGGTTTAATTTGAAAATCTTGTTACAAGTTACCCTTTGATGGCTTATGACCCGAGTCTAAAGGTAGGATCAAACGTAAATCCGAAACTATTTGAGGTACCTATTGTCGTTAAGGCATGCGTTAACAAGTTTTGGTGTAACTTCTCATGCTCGAGCATTGTTCTTGGTTATGGCATTGATTTTAAGGGTATCTTTGTGTAGATTTATTGGCTTCAGTTTATGATTTGAGGTTATTAGTACGAAAATTTGTTAGGATATAAATAAGTTACAAGTTTAAGGACAGGTTTCATAACGTCCTGATTCCTGTTATGTATTAACTAAGATTGCTTTGTGTGGAAATATAGGTACGACAAAATTTGTTAGGGATATCATATCATTATCAGTAAGTAGTGAATGCGCCCATTAATATCGTAATAATACATTATTATTATTAGGTATGTATGTATTTACATAATATAATTGCTACCCCGGCAGATGTTGTTCTGCCCTATTGTCCCTTTTACGTTTTTTCTCCATAAAAACCTTGTGCCTTAACAAGAACAAAAAAATTACCCGAATTATTAGAGTTTTGCGCTTAGGCGATTTATCAATCGATCTACATTTGGCGATTCATTTTTATTTATTTATAGAGATATAAATAACTTCTATAATTGCTCTAGTGTTCTCCATTTAGTGAACATCCAATAGTTGCAGAATCTCGTATCACACAAAATCTTTTACCGACAATTTAACAAGCCTCTCGTTTACCCCTAGGCCGATATTTGCTATTTGTTGATAGAATCTTTGATAACACGAAAATCAATGGAGAAAATATCATCGGGCCTTGAGATCCAACAGAATTAAATTATATTGAGCCATCGATTCTTATCATTATCTGCGTTAAAAAAAAATAGAGCCTGTCTGTCTTTCTAGCTCGAAAAATCCTCTGTTTAGGAAGATAGGACCTTCCCAGAGTGAATTAAATAAAAAAAGACAAATATTATACTACATAAATACTTATATTATAAATGCGAAAGTTTGAATGTTTTTTGTTTATTAACTACTGGTGCACGCAAGAACGTCTGAACCGATTTTCATGAAATTTGGCACAAACATAGTGGGTAACTTGTATTATCACATAGGGTAGTTTTTATCCCGAAACTTCCACAGGAACGGGAACTGTGCTTTTCCTTTGACTACGCGGGCAGAGCTGCGGGCGAAAAGCTAGTGTAGTATATGATCTATTTAAAACTATACGTGTACTTGTATGTGTGCGTGTATGTGTGCTTTTTCTTTGGATTCTTGATAAACAAGTACTAACTCAGTACTTAAGCTAGTACCTACATACGTCATAAAAGATGGTGGCCATATGTAAACGTTCACACGACCACATGCCTACGTTTTATTGTTTCATGTTGTTTTGGCGCCTTTTTCAGCTTTGATGGTGCGAAAAAATGTGATGACAGATTTGAGACCGTTGTGAACTTGGATGTTCTCGTATAATGTGATTTTTTTTAATTTTTTGTTACTACATTGATGTGTTTTACTAACTGCTTATTCCATGTTAATTTATTTACTGCTTATCCCAATATTAAGCAGTTAAAGCATGCAGTTTTAGGACATTCATAAAAATACAAAAGCAATAACTAGACATTTCCAGAATTAAATCGTAATATTTATCTTGACAATTAGTAGTAACGATAAGAATAAGAATCTTACCATGTAAAAAGCTTCATCCAAATTTGTACTACCGTTTCGTTAACACACCTTTAAAATAATTTACAAAATAAGAATAGAATTTGGGTCGTCTTATAAAAGAATTAAATTAAAAGAAAAACACATAAAGGGATATAGAGCTAATGAAAGGGGTGATAGTTATCACAAAAACTTACAAAGAGACAGAACATACAAATGACTGCAAATAAACGTTTTCGGGTTAAACTTTAAATGCTGTGGTTTTGCGGTTTGTCCATTTTAGTTCACTTGTCATGTCATAGATATTAACATTACTGTCAGTTAACTGTTTAAATACTGGATTAATTCTGTATTTGAACATCTATAGACCTTTTATGTTATTAATTAAATTAATTTTATTCAATTTATAAATAATTCATTCGCGTATTTCATTTTATATCTGTTTGAAATGCTAATTTGTATCAACATTTTATTTATTTGTGATACATCTGTATCATTTGAATAAATTAAGAATTGATTGTTAGATTTCGGAATGAAAAGACGCTGTTTACAATACATATAAAACAAGATAGCATAAGTATTAGTTATTGTAAACGATAGTTATAATATAGGCCCCAAATCAGACCCCTGGGGCACTCAATATAATATTTTAAATTAATAACATCAATTACAATTTTCATAGCAACAAATCACTGTCTATTCGAACTAAGAAGCTAATTTACCTCGTAAAATAATTTCATAGAAAACATGTCTACTCCACATTCACTGAATTAATTCAGTCTACTGTCTCAGAGGCTTTGTAAAATTCGTACAGCTAATAGGCATTATAAACAAAGCCATTGACATAACAAACAGAGGTCCAACAGACAGACGAGTAGACAAAATAATTGCCTCTCACCAACTTGTATACACCTACGGCCGTTTTACAGAAACTGGGTTTTAGAAGACGAGCGGAAGCGATTTTATAAATTTACATCAAGTTTTTAACTTGATTATAGCTAGCTGATTATAAGAATACCAGCCCTTCGCCCACTTTGTCTAAAACCTAATACATTATACACTAAAACCTTCCTCTTGAATCACTCTATCTATTAAAAAAACCGCATCAAAATCCGTTGCGTAGTTTTAAAGATTTAAGCATACATAGGGACAGAGAAAGCGACTTTTTTATACTATGTAGTGATAATGTGATGAATGTAAAGAGTAAAGCGCGTCACACACGGTGAAGATTTTATCTTAAGATACTGTTATATTTTATATTACAGTATCTTAACGCATCCGGTATCAGCGTTCGGACCATCATTTTTCTTTTTGTCATTGCGTACCACCCACCCCTGTAGAACCGCCATCCTGTTACAAATGACGCGAAATTTTGTGGGTCATTTGTAACAGGATGGCGGTTCTACAGGGGTGGGTGGTACGCAATGACAAAAAGAAAAATGATGGTCCGAACGCTGATACCGGAAGCGTTAAGATACTATAATATAAAATATAACAGTATCTTAAGATAAAATAATATAGTATCTTCACCGTGTGTGACGCGCTTAATTGATTTCTCTTAAGTGCTAATTTGTTTATAAATTAAACGTAATTGATTATAAATGCTATTAATTATTTATCTTGATTGCCTACTTCTCAAACTTTCTAATTATTTCCGCTATTAAGTAAGAGACTTGTAAACGTTTGTTTCTAGCTGGTTTTAGGTCCTTATTTTTATTTTCTTTACTTGGAAATATAAAGGCTAATTGTGACAAGATATATTTTAATGTTTCTTGTAGTAGTATAAATTGATATTTATTATACTTTCAAATACGCGGAAATTTTAAACATGTTATATTTGTTTCGATTATTAAAGAATCTTGCTTTATCACAATTTTTATTGTACATGAAACATTTCTTCATAACTTGTTCTAACCTGAGTCCTGTCACAAATTGACTTTCATATCATATGCAAGCGCAAGTAACGTTCTTTGTGTAATGCGATTTTTTAAAATTTATTTGAAATATAATTGTTAACTTGAATTTCGGGATGAAATGTATTACTTATACCTTTATATATGATTTACACCTAATTGAATTAAAATTATCTAGTTGTTCACGTCTATAGTTCACGTGAACGAAGTCGCGGACACCAGCTAGTATTATAATAAACTCAATGGCTGCCCAGTACAACCTCAATCGTATAATTCGTATAAATTAACTACACCATCCAAAAGCAACTGGGCGAAGTCGCGTGGGCAAGCTTGTGCAACGATTTCAAATTTCTAAAGAAACACTTAATGAGTATCATGTGGGCTTAACTTAATACTTCGTGACGTCATCTTTCCAGAACTTTCTTACCATTAACCAGATAATTGGTGTTTTACGGTTAGTGAAGGCCTTATTAGCTATACATATATCAATTTTAGAGTCACAAACGACTTTCATTATAATCTGCCTGTTACACGATTATTATGAAGATGAAATTTTCGATTGATTATTTTTCTGTGTACCTATAGGAGAAATACTCCATAACATCTTGGCTGATTTTGAAATTTTTTTCACTATCAGAAAGTTACATTTCGAGACACAAAATATATTTTTGTGTTCTTCTCGGCTACGCCATATTCTGTGTTCTTAAGTCAGAGATCTTACAGAATATAGTTAGAGGAATAATAAAAACTTTGTACTCTCTCGTTTATGACTAACTATTTAATGTATTTTGTGTATTGTGGCGTTTTAACGAATAATTATTAGACAACTTTGTAGTTACTTGTTGCTATCAGCAAATGAATTTTATAGATCTTTATAATTTCACAAACAGTTGAACTTTATTGTATCTTATAATACGGTCATCATAGTACTTGTATTTTTATATCCATAGATACTTCACTATAATAATTTTGCCATTCTTTCACAAGAGACAGTGAATATTTTAGCCATCCATTGATCCCCTACAACATAATGATTTCATCATCCTCCTTTTGAATTATCAATGGATCCATCAGGCCTCTGGTCTTCGAGTAGAAACTATAAAAGGTCCATCGCCATAAAAAATTAACGGCACATTGATTTAACGATGTAACTTTAACGTTTTAGGAAGATGCATAAAGTGTCATTTTTCATTCGTCCATCGTAAAATCGCTAAATATTTTTTATGGTTCACTATAAAATCTATGAAATGTAACTTTTTGTGTTTTATTACGGGCTAGGATAACTTTTTACGCGGGTGTTGGTGCAGTGGTTAGAGGCATTGAAATTTCAATTTTTTGGTCAAAAGAATACGGTTCAAATTAGTGTTTTAGTAGTGTGAGAAGGTATTCAAAATTTCGTTATTGTGGGTTATTAAATTTAGTTTGTTATTTTCTGTTGATTCATTTTCTTCTCAAGGTTTACTGTTAGTAATAATTGCATAGGCGTCCCTTTAAATACAACTTAAAATATATATGGATAATATTTTACTAGCATATCTGCTCTCAAAAGGTTAAATTTCCTAAGAAATGTTTACTTTATAAATAATTGATAGTCTAAATTAATGTTTTTTTTCTTTCTTTACAGAAAGCTGACATGGTGACGCGTATATCGTCGTGACAAAGGGTTAACAGTGTCGATATTACGATAATACGGTAACAGTGGTAATAATTTACGCGACTCGGTAATAAGTTACGCGACTGGGTAATAAATTACGCGACTCGGTAATGAGTTACGCGACTCGGTAATAAGTTGCGTGACACGGTAATGAGTGACATGGTGACAATGTGTCGGTGATTTTTGTATCGGCCAGTGGAATATGTGCAGTGTGTTGTACGAACATCAAAATGTGTGCCAAATTTTGGATTTCTACCCTCATTTTTTGTGGTAAGTAATATGGTATTAATTTTGGTAATATAAATCCTTAGACATAGACATAGAATTTCTCTCGGTAACAAGGTACATAGAATTAAGTAATTTTAGAGGAATTAATACTTGAATCAACAACGCAGTTTTTAGCATTAAATATTAAAGACAACATTACAAATATACATGTATAGAAGTCTAAGATATAACTCATTGAAAACAGAAACATAAGTTTTACATATAAATTCAATTCAATAAAGAATCTTCACAATCTATAGTTAAAAATAATAATGACCTGAGACAGAAGATATTTTAAAATCAGAGTAAAAGCGAATTGATGGTAATTATTTTCAATGAATATCTCTTCAGTCGGTTTCAATAGTCGATGATTAACAATTTAATTAAAGTCCTATACGTTATAAATAAGGTTTAATTTTGAGAATACGGGACTAATTAATAGTGAAATATGAAGCCCTTTTCCGTTGAAAGGAAATTTGTAAGTTTTGAACGAAGTTATTGATTCGCACCTGAACGGCTGGATGAGTTTGCATAAATTTTGGTGTATCGATAGATTGATTTGATTTTGAAAAGTTACCATGCATTTTACGAATTTCCTTAGTAAAACCTTGTTCAGGTAAATTTTACTGCATTGATAGAATATCACTGAGATATTATTTTATAGTTTTAAGGCGTTACCCGGCAATTTCGTCTATGTTCAACCTCTATAAAGTCTGGTACAACATAAAGCACAATACCGAAAAAAATATATAAAATAGGATGGTCTTTGATCTTTAATTGCTCGCGAGGACTTTTTTTCCAAAGTTAATAGATTTCTAGAAAAAAAATGTGCCGTGGTCATCGATTTTTCCGCAAATACTCTATAAACTTCGTAACCTGCTTACTGACTTAGAGCTCTGAAAATTTTATGTTTATTAAATTATCAGTTACACAACAGTCCCTGACGAGGATTTTTTGTTTCACTGATTGGTACCTTTTTAAATACAAAATGCGAGGAAAAAGAAGATGCAGCGGTAGAGGTTTGAGATCCGTCAAGTATGGTCAAGGTTATTAGCGCATGTATAAGCCTTAAGTTCCATTGCACTTTAGTAAAATATTGTTCAGGGCTTATAATTATATTATTTCCCTTTTTTCAATGATTACCATCTGCTTACGTTAATGTACCCCTAAATAACAAATAACAATTATATATTTAGAATTATTCAAAACAATTGAATCCAACAAGAAATATTTACAAATCTCTCGACACAATGAACCGTATACAAAACAATCCAGCCGTTTCGACTCTTGAATAAATAGAAGGGATGTTAAGTATTTCGAACTATTTAATATTAATTAAATGCCACTTAAGTTAAGAGTCTTTAAGGGTAAGGGGTTGACTTTAAAATCGTTGTATTTTTTCCGAGGTCTTACAAAATAGATTCTTTGATTTAATTGTTTTTGTCGTATACTTGGTGCAGTGGTTAATGTGGTTTTCAAATTCACATTTGGTTTTTACATATTAAAGGCTTGGTTCAAAATAAATGATGATGCAATATTATCTATACTTAATATTATGAAGCTGAAGAGTTTGTTTGTTTGAACGCTCAGGTACTACTGGTCCGATTTGAAAAATTCTTTCGGTGTTATATAGCCCATTTATCGAGGTAGTCTATAGGCTATATATCATCACGCTAAAACTTAACAGTCGCGGAGCAATGCGGGTGAAACCGCGGAGCACAGCTAGTAGTCTAATAATCTGCATAATTATCACGCCTATACTGAAGAAACAAACAGGTTTTTAAGTGTGTCAATAGGTACCTACTGTATCGAAGTTATGAACCCAAAGACAACATGATTAGAAACTTATCTATTAGTTCCACCATGCTTCCCTTAGTAGGTTCTCACCTACTAAAAAGCATTTTTATTTATATGTAATGAATAATGATGATGGATTCTAAATTTGATTAAAAATACATCTTCTAAAGACGAAAAGGGTAGCAAAGTCCAAATTTATTTAGGTTAATTTTATTCGTAGCTTAGTGTTTATGCGTACCTTACTGACGTTAAGACGAACAAAGTCGCGGGCAGATAGCTAGTAAGTAGTAACCTATTAAATATGAAACAGCGGTGGAAAGTTTATTCGGAACTCGTAAAAATTCGCGATAAATATTCCAAAGGAACGTCCGCCGACATCTTAATATTTTGAACAAGTGAACTGTCAAAGCGGACCCTAAAGTTGGGCCAATCTTTCTTTTTGAACACTTTTAGGGGCCCTTGGGTTTTATTATTGTGAAATGGGTTTTTGATTGGAATTATATTACTATGGAATTTAGATTTATTGATATCTGATGCGCAGAGCAATAACAAATATTATTAACAATTTAAGGTATTTTTATTTTAAAAGCATAGTATGTACTATGTGGTATATACAGGGTGTCCCACTATTGGTATATTAAGCGCGAAGTAAATTGTAGTTTTGCATACACTGATCACGTAAAAAATACATAAACAACAAAATTACGTCAAAAATTTTTTGCTAAATTTTTCCTGAAAATCCATGTTTTCTTCTCTAGCTTCGCGCAGCCGGCATATACCGCTTCTCTAATGTGAGCATTTTGTCTATGAAAACATAATCTTAAACGATAGCTCACGTGCTGGTGGCAAAGTTGGGTGGGTTGCTTGTTATGGGTTTACACATAGAGTTTTAAGAATTCATCTATTTGAAAAAGAAATGCGTCTGGAATTTTATAAGTATTTTATAAGTACTCAGCGTATGCAAAATTATAACCTCCTTTGAGCTTAGTATACCAACAGTGGGACATCCTGTATAATGTATATATAGTAGGTACAATCTTAAAATATTTTTTTAATAAAAAAAGGAATTCCATAGATTAGTATAAAGTTTCATGTTTTGGGATAAATATTCTAGATTCTTTTCAAACGTTCGATTTCTATCTATCTCATGCAATAACGATACCTATTATGTACATTTGAATCGGTGCAGCCGTTCAGGCGTGAAATCATACCAACAGATAGAGTTACTGAGTCATATAACATGTTAATATGTATCCTATCTACATAATATTAACACCCATGTGTGATATAAGGAATCGCACTAAATTTGTTATAGGCCCCCTTCACAATGGGCAGCGTTGGCCCAACAAATGATCGTCGGTGTTTGCCGCCATTACGGCGATTATGAATAAGATCATAGACATTTAGGCTCTCTACCACACTACACTATCGTAATTGTATCTAATCGTCAACACTGCCCATTGTGAAGAGGGCCCATTATATGTAGTCGCTTTTATCTATAAAAAATAATAATAATTAAACGTGATATAGTTACAGTGAACTTGAAAGAATCGTGACATCCAAATAATATCATAATACGGAATCCATTTCACGCGGCACACGCTTGGCCGTCCCCAATCAAATGTCAAAGTAATTGACTTATTTGCAAACGGGACTAAATACCGAATTGGAGATGGTTTTCCGTTTCCATTGTTACACGTCACGATATTTTACTTTCCTTTTTAAAACCAAACGTACGAATTTTATTTAGTGTGTGCTTGTATGTTTTTAATTAACCATTCGATACAGAGACAAAAACGTCAATTCTTTTTTTATAATATTTCACATTTAAATGTAGAGACTAGAAGAAAATAGATTTCCTACTGATACGGATTTGTGGGTCGAAAGCCTTGCTACAAACAAAATCAATACAGTTTTTATAGTTAATATGTTTTACAGTTTAAATAGCATTTACCTATACGATAGGTACATACGATTATTACTTAGACACAATAAGATAATAACTCAGCCAAACTTACTAACAAATTTATTATTGAATCATTGAACTATAGATTATATTATTCAATAATAATTAAAGTTTATATTAATGGCTTAAAAGTTTGAATATCTTCAAGACTTGAGAAATTGTAATATTGATGATATTACGTTCCCGTGAATCAACAAACTTCACTTCTAAGATTAGGCGAATTAATTCAGTTTTTATTTGTTTCTTAAGACTTTAAATTTTAATTAAATGGAGGTGTCGATGAAAGTACTGAAGATGGACTTGAGAAAATCCTTCATTTTATTACTGTTTATTCAGAGGTGTCGTTTTTTAAACTTTCTTTAAGTTTTGTGTTTATTGTCTTGGCTCAGTGTTATTACATTTTATGTTAATTAACACGATATATTTTTTTTTTGTTTCTTTAAAATTATGATTGTATTAATTATATGAAGTTTTAATATAATACTACATAGGTTGTTAATTTATATATTTGCCGAGTTACCTTCAATAATTAAGTTAATACATAAATCATGAATCAGTCTTTTTAATACACCCCTCACTCTCGCAAAACAAACCGCCTTTTCCTATCCGGTTAGTAAACATGTTCACAGTTTTTTCAACACTTCAAACTCACATACACATTAGAAAAGTACCTATCCATTACATTTCATACGCTTATACTTCATGTTTTTCAACAATTTTACAAAACCGTGTCGTATTACAATGGACACGCACTTCCGTGTTTTGTCGACTCCAGCTAAACTTCCCCCTTGATATTTTTCCTATAAATCTCACCACCACGTCAGCAAATCATAACTTTTATGGTTGAATTTTATTGATACCTACCCTCTATTAATGGTATTTTTGCGGGTATTTGTAAATAAAATGAAATTGTTATTATAATTGCAGTTAGAAGAAAATCTCAAATCGGGATATTAAATATATATTTATATAGTAGTAAATATTATCTCGATGGTATTAACATCAATCTTTGTACCATTGCATACTTAAAAATAAATAATTTGAATTTGAATATATTTTTTTCGCAGTTAAAAGTTCAATTTAGCTAAAAATAAGGGTAGATCGCAATTTAATAAGATAAATAAAGTTTGTCTGTTTGTTACGGCTTTATGGTTAAACCACTGTACTGATTTGGAGGACATTATAAATTAAAATTTGATGAAAGTTCAAACGTAGCACACAAAATAAGATAAAACAAACGACCTATCCCTAAAAGTTTGGAGTAGGTAATACATTTTTTTTTTTGCTCGAGGTTTTGAACTTGGATGAAAATTGAAACCGTTCCTACATAGGCACAGGTAGCTAGTTCCTACATATTTTTAAACAGACATTCACATTTTTCAAGTCGGTTAAACGAATCTTTTTATTTCAAGTACGCTCAACATGTAATCATTAAATAACAAGTACAAAAACTTAAACATACTTGAGAAATAACTGAAACCTGTATTGGACTAGATTTAAACGCTATCATTAAGATAAATGCTTTAGTTTATAACCTGTATTTCCTCGCGTGTTTTAGAATAAATCTTTGTCTAATAAAAATAAAATTTTGTAAAAAAAAACCACTCCTGTTGGTCGTAGCGTGATGATATAATATAGCCTTCCTCGATAAATGAGCTTTCTAACACCAAAAGAATTTTTTAAATCGGACCAGTAGTTCCCGAGATTAGCGCGTTCAAACGAACAAACAAACAAACTCTTCAGCTTTATAATATTAGTATAGATTATGTAAAATCTTAAACTCAAAACTATCACATCACATTGGCTACATAATTTCAACTGCATTTTTCACTCATAAAAATCGAACCCTCAAATCTCAACATTATCTCCACAATAATCAGATTCCACAACAAAAGATTTTCAACAATACCCGCATTTTTCGTACACAAAATATACTTTTCATACGAATAAATTACGCATTGTTAAAACAGCTACAAACCTTTCCACCGCTACAAAGCTCACGAACTATAATTATTTTACAAAAGGCCTCGCGAGCGGAGTCGCGCACAAAAGCTTGTATGTCTGTCTGAGTGACAATTGAAAGTCGGACGGTTAATTTGAGTCCTCGTGCGTACGCCGCTTAAGGCTTCGTGTAAACTGGCCTTAATGTGGTGGAAGTTATGAGATATAGCGATTACATCCTTGTAGGTAAAAATACGAAAAAAAAAAGAATGAAAAAAATTCTGGTTTGTACTTTATTTCCGCTGTATAGGAGGAAACTTGTAAAATGCTAAATATGCCATTGATCAACATATTAATATTATTTTGGTGTATTTTTAAATTGCATTCTAATTCAAAATTCTTGTGCACATTTTACGCTATTCCCGAGTGAGAATGCCTATATGTTTTGTAATTTTTACTTTAATCAAAAAGACGAGCGCCTATTTATGTAGTAGATAATATCATAAATGCAAGCTCTATTAATTTACGGTGATGTAAAATTTTATACAACTACACGAATTTATTGGTTAGTTTCACCGTTTACCAGCTTTTGACGTAAATCGTTACCGATTAATTTAAATATTACCTACCTAAATTACTTTTTAACAGACATATCCAAGCTAAACGGAATGATCTATGAAGTCTTCTGTTTATTCTTATAAATCGGATTTTTTTTTATTTCCAAGCAATTTTTAATGTAAAAAACGCTTAAGCTTATGGTTTACACCACACCAAGGAGCATTCACCTCTGAAGAGCGTCGCGTCGCCTTATAAGAACACTTGTCGCCTATCATATTAGCCTGATGTGAATCAACGTTTTTTGCTCAGCAGTTTTCAAGGTTCGTTGGAAGGACGATGCTTGCTTGAAAATTTTCAGTTTTTATATTTGGAAAAATTGTGTTGTTTTGAATGTGTTTTGTAAGTTATTATGAGGAAGTAGAAGTTATGTATTTTTAAGGTAAATTGATGTCGAATTCACTATTTAAAAAGTTCTGTTACTTAATGAGTCGATATTATATTTTGATTATTAAAAATATTCTTCGGTTGAGCAAAGCAGAAGAATATCTTCTATACCTACAGACAGACAGATATATAAATAATTATTATCAATGTTGATAACTTGACAGATAAACAATCATTATCCACGTTATTTCATAATATTTTTAATTAGGTATAGGTTATAAAAAATAGAAGTATGTACTTCCAAGTTAAAAGCAAAATATGATCAATAAAAATAGTTCCACTTTTTTATACGACTATCTACTAGGTAAGAAAAATCTCACTTTTTAGCACACAGCTAAACGAGTTCACTTTTTATTTATATGGATACTCATGCATTATTAATAATTGATAATTATCAATCGTTACTAGTTATGAAGAATTTAACGTTGATTAATAAAAACTAGCTGGCGCCTACGACTTTTTCCGCTCTAAAGATATTAAGACTGAGTAGGTAATAGGTATACAGATAACATTTCAAATGCATTGGATACAAGCAGTTACTATTAGAAACACTTATCTATATCTATACTAATATTATAAAGAAGAAAGGTTTGAATGTATGGTTTTCACGCATAAACTACTGCACCGATTTTGATGGAATTTGGCACGGATAATCTTTAGACCCTGAGAAAGAACATAGGCTACCTTTTATTGCGAAATATGTAGATACTTACCACGGGCGAAGCCGGGGCGGACCGCTAGTCATTTACAAACAAAAATATTTTCGCTTTTATTATAACATATTTATTTATATTATGTAGTTAGAACTACTAAATGCATTTCGGTGAAATTTGACATGCAGCATGCATAGCTTATAAGCGCACCATATTTAACCAGTTCTACATTTGATTATGTACCACCAAATACAAACAGACATTACATACAAAAAAAAAACGTTAATTTTATTACTTAGTTATTATTTAAAAACTTTATTCAAATAGATTTTCGGTAGAAATAAATATATTTTCTTTCCCTTCTAGGAACAGGCAAAACCGCCCCATCTTGCTAGTCTAAGTACAAGTATAGAATAAGTACAAGTATAGCCTTCACTTGAAGCACACTTGCATGTACGTAAGTGTTGGCTAAGCACCAAGGTTTAGAGCTGAGCTAGGCACTACGCTTTTTATTAAGAACTTATTTTTCTGACCTTCAAGGAAGATTTAGTGCTTGGAAAAACTTGAATTTATGTATAGAAAAAACAGAATATTGAATGTTATATGCTGTTAGGGAAAATTGTTGATGTGCTTTTTAAATCTGTAATTAACATTATACCTATCTATATTAATATTATAAAACTGAAGAGTTTGTTTGAACGCGCTAATCTCAGGAACTACTGGTCCGATTTGAAAAATTATTTCGGTGTTAGATAGCCCATTTATCGAGGAAGGCTATAGGCTATATATCATCACGCTAAGACCAAGTTAGTAATAAATAATTTAGTTTGTAAATACTTGTATCATACGTAAAATAACGCACCTTTTCATAAAGATATAGGTAAACCAAAATCCTGCATACATTCATGTTTCTTGTTACAGTGCTTTCCACGGCCACCTGCTTCCAACAACAGTACTTCAGGGTGGTCCCCCGAAGCCTGCGCGTGCAGGAGCGCTCGGAGGCCGTGCTTGAGTGCGCGGTGGCGAACCTGGCTGGCCAGGTGCAGTGGGCCAAGGATGGATTCGCGCTCGGTAAGTGCACCACACTCGACTGTTACTGTCGTAGTGCTCTCCATAGCTAGCTTTCAACAGCAGTACTCCAGGGTGGTCCTGCAGTCTGTAACGATATTAAGAGGTGTATCATCACTACATAGTATAAAACAAAGTCGCTTACTCTGTCCCTATGTCCCTTTGTCCCTTTGTATGCTTAAATCTATAAAACTACGCAACGGATTTTGATGCGGTTTTTTTTAATAGATAAAGTGATTCATGAGGAAGGTTTTAGTATATAATTTATTTAGACAAAGCGGGCGAAGCCGCGGGCGGTAAGCTAGTTAGCTGATAAAGTGGATTCATTTATTCCGCGATGAGTTCTGAGCTGTATGCTATGTGCCAATTGAAGAGGTAATGTAGTAAATGTTTTGAAAGCTTTAGAAGCATCTGGATGAACTATTTACTATTACTATTACAATATTTAGGTACTATTACTTATTTTTGTAACCTTTATGTATATTTTGTTTCTAGCACAATAAAGTGTTAAATAAATAAATAAATAATAAACTATTGTAATAATGTGACGTCACTATTAAAATCCGTTTAAACTTTAAAGCACTTTCTTGTAAACGTGTACCTTACAAGTAATATTCTTTCTTCACCAAGCCAAGGTTCGTATATATATAT